>ML363814.1:0-45926 GCA_005239505.1 Nicotiana paniculata | reverse complement strand
TAGTTTATTAATTTTGTCAGTAGAAATAGTAAAACATTATCAATTGATATTCAAAAGTCTTGACAAAATTGATTAAGTAAAAGTTGCGTATTCTAAAGGCTTGATTGATACGTAAATTCCCTGTGGGATCGACTCTGGGCGTAATACCCCGGATTATATTTGCAGCGCCCGTTTAGTCTTTCTATAAGACATAGTTGAGCGTGATCCGTTGTATCATGGAGTATCATTAAACTTGAATAATGAGTTTTAAAAAAAACAATGATTTCAAAACCTATATTTCATGTTTATTTTAATAAAGATCTTACCACTTTCCTGAGAAAAAAACTGTTTTCTTGATAAAATACGAATTTATTATGTGGATATGTGTAACTTTGGGTGCCTGAGTCGCTTGAGTGATTCGCGAGCAAGAAGACCCTGTATTTGTGTATGTAATCATATGAGCACCTGAGTCACATGTATGATTCGCGAGCAGGCTAGCCGTATTATGTTAACCGCATCGCATGACCGATTCGCGAGCGGGGCAGATAGATGCATCTATGGTTCGAGCCAGTCGACCCTTCGGCAGTGCACAATTTATTATTGTTGGTCAACGCTGTTCGACCCTCGGCATTGCTTGCGCATGATATTTGCTGTGTAGTTGCTATGATATTTGCCTGATTACTGGCCTGAAATGTTAAATTGTCAATTGAAATGACAAAGATTTAAAGTTCTTAAAGAATCAGATTTGAGTGCGATTCGTGATTTCGGCGTTGTTTGATCTGATTTGATAGGTTTCGGCATCGGATGTAGAAGTTTGAAATTCTAAGCTCTTACACCAACTTGTCACGACTCGATTTCGGAGTCGTGATGGAGCCATCACGACCTATGGATTTTTGGTCGTGATAGGTGCCATCACGACTCCGAAATTGGGTCGTGCCATATAGGCAGTGTTGACTTGTGTTTCTTGTAATGGTCTTCTTTATCCTTTCTACAATAATTTGGAAAAAAACATTACATTCATATAATAATTGATAAAATCCATACATTGTAGATCGATGAAATTAACTAACTTTTGATCATGTTTATCCAAAAGACCATCACGAACCCATTTCTCAAATTCTTGAATGACTAACATATGATGTGGTCCCGATATTAAATCATCTTCAAAGGGGTGTTTCTTGTCATATATGGCAGTCAACTTTACTAAAGTACATGTAGTTCATCGTCGTAATTAGTAGCTACATTTAATTATAGTTATCATGAGAAAATATATCAAAACTTTATAAAATATAGTTTTTGTATATATATTTACTTACTGACCGAGTCGAAATTTGACTCGTAAGGCGAAGAATACCATCGATTTGGACGTCGATTCCTATAAGAGGGTAAAGGGGTTGAATCAACAACTTTGCTTCTTGATGTATCACAATTCTAGTGTCTAGAATTTGACTTGGAAGGTACTCATCCGCCAACTCAAATTGTGATACATGTATTTCTTTGGATACATCCTCGTCAGTTTCAAGTGGTATGACAAACGGAACCTCCGGTGGAGTAGGCCCTTCCTTTCTTATTTCACCATATACAAGATTAACATCAGTAGATGCAACTAATGTGTCACCACATACAGGATTTACCTCATTAGATTGTAGGGGTTCATCGGCAAGAATATCGGTGTTCAACTTCCTTTCCATAACCTTATATACCCAATATAATATATTTATATAGCACATGTTTTAAAATAATGTATTTGTTTGATTAGTAAAAAACAAAGAAAGTTTCACAATTTCATAGTAGGCGTATAGATGATGATTCTGTTAATGTATTTACATGTATTTGAAAGTATTATGAATAATGTATTGCAATATGTATTTAGTAAATCATGAAACATGTGATACTGTAACATGTATATAAGTGTATTATGTAACATGTATTGATATACATACAATAGTATATTCACATGTATATAAGTGTATTCAGATTATATTTACACAAAACATATACAGACTTGGATATATACTAGAGAGGTTAAAAAATGTTAACCAATAAATTCTCCCCAACACGTATATCATGTTACGTTTGGCATTTGGGATTATTATGCAAGTTGGCTCGGTTGACATTTGAATACCACCATCATGTCTCCCAATATTTTTTTTTCTTTGGTAAACCCTTTGTATTCTGATTGGCTTTTGCATTTTCAAAGAGCTTTTTGAAAATTTTGTTGATCAATGTTCGTAGAGAAGTGAACTCACCCATCACCTAATAAATACAAAAATAATTATAGATGGGTTAGAAACATATATGAAAGTTAATATATGAACGGTAAAGTTGAATATTTTTTATCAATACTTACATAATCCTTGAATGAATCTAGATCCTGCCTCAAAGCATACAAACCATCAGATTTAGAATCTACCAACTTCTTAGAATTCAATACAGTTTCCTTGAATTCAATATTATCAGTAGGAGGAAACGTAGTTTGAGGTATTGCAGGCACATGTGGCATTGGATTATCTGCAGTTGAGGGATCATTTAACTGTTGTTTACGCTTTTTGTGAGGCGGTGATGAAGATGGACCAACACTTGCATAAGGTTTTTTCTTAGGTTGAAGAGGCGGTGTTGAACTAAAGTCATCAGAATCATCATCATTGTTGTCTGAAGGAATATGACTTTTCTCTACATCAACGCCATTCGGAGGAACCTGAATAACAACAAGCTTTGTGTTGAATGTTGCTGTATTTCATCTAAAAAAGGAACACACTCAATGTGAGATGTAAATTATATTATATATTTTAATGTATTCCACTAAAACACGAAAATTGTGATACATTTGTATGATGTATGCAACTTTATTTAATTTTTAATTTCAATATTGTGTCATGTATTCAACTGTATTCAGCTTGCTTATGAAAACAGGGACATAGATGTATTATGAATGAAAATGAATTTAATTTCTAGTGTCAACATTGTATTATGTATTTTTCTGATTCAATTTAATTATGAAAACAAGGGCATTGATGAATGATGTATGCAAATGTATTTGATTAAAAATTAAAAAAATATTTTTACTAACAGAAATATATGTTGACTAAAATAACAGACAATTAAATAATAGTAACTTACCACGTTTCCTTGGTCGAAGAAGATGTTGTTCATCAAATAAGAATAAGTTGGTTGGTTGACTGTAGATTTCCAATTGAGTATTCTGGGCATCCGATTATCAACTCGGAGTGCAATTTTGGTGTCAACCTTTGAACATCATTCATAAAACCCTACTTGCATAGCAAGAGGCATCCCAACTATCATGTAGTACTTCTTCTGAGAATCCATCTTCTTGCTAATAGATCTGATAAGGGCCTGGAATGCATCCTTATCCCATGGATAATCAGAATATCTCCCGCTCTCGACCAAGTCAAAATGTAGTCTTGGGGATAGTTGTGCAGTTCTTCTCGGAGGATAATATGAAAGTATGAATGAAATACAATAAAGCTATCTTAATAGTGGCCCCATCGTTATCATAACCCCAATTCTTGTCATCAAAGCACTTCACCAAATCTTTCTTCTTGACATTCTTTGCACCGCCAAAGTATGTATCGACAATCCTATTAGGCTTCTTTGTGTTAAACTGAAAATCTTCAGCGTCACTAACATAATTGAGACCAGTGACTACCGCAAACTCCCTGATTGAGAAGCATAATTTTGTACTATTCACATATATTGAAAATGAATCATCATGGCTTTCTTCTAGTTGCAGAACCATGAAGCACCTAAACAATTGATGTTGAACCTCGCAGTGCTTCATTTCGATGAAACTTCCAAAACAAGTATTACAAAATAACTTTTACTTCTCTGGTGTAAGCTTATCTTTGAGGTCGGAGACTATGTCTGTGTTAGTGTAGGAACTGATATGTGGTGATACAACAGGTGGGTGTACAAAGTGTTTTATTTCCTGCATAAAACAAAAATTAAAAAGATAAAATAAATGATTGAAAATACAGATGAATACATAACACATTCATGATTTACAAACATAATGTATTGATAATTACCAAAAAAAAAGATATATGAAAATGTTTGTTGTTCTAAATACAGCTGAATATAGTTGGCTTGAGAAGGATGATGAAAACATTTAGTTGGAATATATCACTAAATCTAGAACAACAAACATCTAAATACAATAGTGAAAGTCACTGTAATAAGTATTTATCAGTATTGGCACTATTGAATACATATAAATACATTAAAATACAAAGAATAGAAAAATAGTGTATATGGTAATAATCACAGTATGAGGACTAAAATACATATAAATACATCTACTGTTACCTATACATATAAATACATCTATTGTTACCTTTTCGCTCAGTGCTTCTGAGCTAATTCCTGTATCGACCTCTTTTCCTTTAACCCCTGAATCGTCATCCATACGTTTTCTTCTCTTTTCCGCATCATGAAGTGTTGATTCTTTCGGAAATTTCTCAAATTGGGCTTATTTCGATGTGTCATTGCATATTTTTGTTCTCTTTTCTGCAACTGTATTTGCTGCTGAATCTGCAAATACATGTTTCGCTTGAGTGATTTGCAAATCAAAGATGGCCCTTCGAAATTGAGATCTTTGGTCGGTATACCTCGAAAAACCCTCTTGTAAGGATTTGAATCAGCCATTGGAGAAGAAATTCTGAGTTTTTTGTAAAATCATAACAACGTTGATTATTTCTAAAAAAAAATAGTACAAATATACAGAAGAATACAGGTGCTAGCGAAAATCTAACTAGTTTAACACTTACCACAACTTTTTTGAGAAACCAATTTTGAAAAATGAGAGAGAGAATGGAGATGAATCAGTTGATAATGGTGGTTGTATTCATGAAGAACATACTGGGTTGGGAGAGAGATAGTGGAGAGAGATCGTGGGTGTAGCAAAATTATATACAATACCGGTGTTATTGTGTGATGACCCAAGGGATTAATTATGAATTAAGATTCTGTTCTAGGCTTATTATCCATAAAAATATCTAATTTTAATTACCTCGATTTGCGTGTGCAGTCCGGGCATGAAAACAGATAGCTTTTATGTGAAAATATGAGAAATACTAATTTTTAGAATTTAAAGTTTGGTTTTAGTTGACATGAGTCAACCTTTTGAGTAAATGGACCCGGATCTGTGTTTCGACAATCTTGGGAGGTCCGCAGTAAAATATGGGACTTGGGCGTATGCTCGGAATTGAATCCCAAGGTCCCAAGCCTTAGAAATCAATTTTTGAAAGAAATTGTTTTGCTGAATTATTAAAGAAAAGAATTCACGTTTGAAACCATTTGTATCGGTCCCGTATTTTGGTTCCGGAGCCCGGTACAAATTTGTTATAGTATTTGAACGCTATTTGTGAAATTTGGTGAGAAACAGAGTTTATTTGACATGATTCAGGCGTCCGGTTGAGAAATAGTGAACATTAAGTGTTCTTGAGAAAAATGATGAGTTTTGAGGTTTACTTCATAGTTTTACATGCTATTTTCATGATTTAATCGCAAGGCAAGCCCGTATGATGTTTTTATACTTGCGTGCATGTTTGGTTTAGAGCCCCGAGGGCTCGGGTGAGTTTCGGATAGGCCATAGGGTGTTTTACACTTAGAAACATCTGTTGGTTTTCTGTTTCTGGTGCCCAGTCCAACTGTTCTTCGCGTTCGCATGGGTTCATTCGTGAACGCGAAGAGTAAAAACGCTGGGGCCCCTTTTTTCTATGCGAACGCACCCTCCCCTCCACGATTGCGATGTGTTACTGGGCCTGGGGTGTAACGACCCGACCGATCGTTTTGAGCTCTAGCGCGTCGTTCGGCGGTTTGAATTTGCGAACAACTCCATTTCGGGTATTATGACCCATGGGCGTGGTCGGAATTGAATTTCGGGAAGTTTAGAGTTGGTTTGGAAAGAAAAATTCTCATTTCAGAAGCCTTAAGTTGGAAGAATCAACTAAGATTGGAATTTTGAGTAAACGACCTCCGAATCAGGATTTGAAGGTTCCAACATGTTCGTATGATGATTTCGGACTTGAGCGTATGTCCGGATCAGGTTTTGGATATCCCGGGAGCGTTTCGGTGCATATTGTGGAAGTTAGCATTTTAGAAGGATTTCATGAATTTGGGCTAGAAGTGCATTTCGGGGTTATTGATGTCCGTTTGGGATTCCGAGTATGGGAATAGCTTCGTGTGGTGATTCTGGAGTTGGGAGCGCGATCGGAAGTGAATTTAGATGTCCGTAGGTCATTTTGAAGTCATTTGGCTAAAGATAGAAATTTGAAGGTTTTTGAGAAATCCGACCGGAAGTGGAAGTTTTGATATTGAGGTTGGAATGCGATTTCGAAAGTTGGAGCAGGTTTGTAATGTTGAATATCACTTGTGCGCAAAATTTGAGGTCAATCGGACGTGATTTGATAGGTTTCGGCATCAGATGTAGAAGTTGGAAAGTTCTAAGTTCATAAAATTGGGATTTGGGTGCGATTCGGGATTTCAATGTTGCTTGATGTAATTTGAGGCCTCGAGCAAATCCGCATTATATTTTGGAACATGTTGGTATAATTGGACGGGGTCCCGGGGGCTTCGGGTGGATTCCAGGAGGTTAACGGATCAAGTTGAGAGTTTGAAGAAAGCTGGAATTCCTGTCATCTGGTGTAATCCGCACCTGCGAGGATTTGGCCGCAGGTGCGGCTTTGGCGCCGCTAGTGCGAGAGTGGACATGCTTGGCTGGGATCGCAGGTGCGATGGAAAATCCGCACCTGCGACGCTGCAGGTGCGGACAATGGGGTGCGGGTGCGGGTGCGATTTTGGGCTGGAGTTGAGGAAGCCGCATGTGCGGGAGATTGGTCGCATCTGTGGGAGCTCAGGTGCGGAGGTAGAACCGCAGGTGCGGAAATCAACCTGGGCAGAATGTTTTAAAAAAAGGATTTTGGTTCATTTTTCTTCATTTCTTCTTGGGGTTAGGCGATTTTGAGAGGCTTCAAAGAGAGGATTCCTTCATGTAATGTCAAGGTAAGTAACTCCTTCATGCTTCTACGTTAAATACAAGATTATATGCATGGATTAGGCATGGAAATTGGTAGGAATTTGGGAAATATTGAAGAAACCTAGAAAATGGAAATTTGGATTTTTAGCCACAAATTGAGCATGAATATTTGAGTAAATTGTATATTTGAGTTAATAAGGCTATGTGTAGAATATATCTTCGGGAAATTTTGGATTCCGGGCGCGTTGGCCCGAGGGAATTTTGGTCATTTCACTAAGCGGGGTTGGGAATTATATAATTTGAAATTTGTTGCAAATATTAGAGTGTATTTTCATTGGGTTGTCGTTGTTTGGATAGTTTTGGGGCGTTGTGCGTCTGTTTGGAGTCATCGGAAAGGCTTGGAGACCGGTTATGAAATCTCGGAGCGAGGTAAGTCTCCTTTCTAACTTTGTGAGGGGGAATTGTCCCCCTAGGTGAATTAATTAAGTATATGCTATTATCTTCGGGGGCTACGTACGCACGAGGTGATGGGAGTTCGTGCGTAGCTACTATTATGCCTTGTCCGGGTAGTCTAGGATCCCCTAGCATGCCTTGTGTGTTGTACTTGGTGATCCTGCCTGTAATATTAAAATGCTAATATAATCGAAATCGTAATTAAATATCTAGGGAAGAATAAAGTCCATTTTCCTAATCATCTAGAAAGAGAATTGATTCCTCTTTGGATAATTGTGTACCTGGTAGGGTTGTATTATGGAATATTATTAAACTTGACAAATGAGTTTCAATACAAAGATTTAAAAACTATATTTCATGTCCCTTTAAGAAGGATTTTTACCACTTTCCTGAGAAAAACCGCTTCTTGATAAAAACAAGGATTTATATGTGGATATGTGTACATATGAGCACCTGAGTTGCAGGTATGATTCGCGAGCAGGCTAGCCTTGTTATTCGTATGTATAACCGCGTCGCATGATCGATTCGCGAGCGGGGCAGATAGATGCATCTATGGTTCGAGCCGTTCGATCCTTCGGTAGTGCACAATTTATTATTGTTGGTCCGTGCCGTTCGACCCTCGGCATTGCTTGCGCATGATATTTACTTCGTAGTTGCTATGATTTTTGCCTGATTACTGGCCTGGGATTTTAAGTTATCTATTGAAATGACAGAGATTTAAAGTTATTAAAAAGATTTTGGAAGAAGTTGTTCCTTCCTGTCGAATTATTGTTATTTGATTAAATCACCCATGTTGATTAATTGTTATTAATATGACGAAGATATAAAGTGTTAAACGTGAACGGAGTTGAAAATACTTATTCCTGAGTTTTAATAAATTGTCTATGATAATCATGCTTAGTGTCATACTTAAATATTCTAAATTGACCTTTAGTAAGTGTCTAATTTGACCTCTCGTCACTACCTTTCTGAGGTTAGGCGGCGACTTACTGACTACACATTGTTTTTGTACTCATGCTACACTTGCTGTGCATTTTATTGCACATGTACTTTCATAGCAAATGTGGAGGATTCAGAGACTTAGGCAAGCTGCATCATCCGGAGGCAATCCGCAGCTGGCAGTCTCCCTCGTACTATATTTACTTTCATTTTAAATTTCCTTGTCCAATTTATATTTCGGACAAGCTTTGTAATGATTTGTATAAATTCTTAGAAATTTCTCATGTACTTGTGACACCGGGTTCTGGGATGTGTTGGGATATATTTTCTTAAGTGTAATATTTAAACCATTGTTTTACTTAACATATTTTTATTTGGTTAATATGTAATAATGTGAAAGAAAATGTTTTTCATAAATGTTCAAACCGAAAATTTATTTCAACTAATTAATGATTTGGCTTGCCTGACATTGATGTCCGGCGCCATCACGACCTTAGGGATTTTGGGTCGTGACAACATGGTATCAGAGCGCTAGGTTCCCGTTGGTCTCACGAGTCATGAGCAAGTCTAGTAGAGTTTTGCAGATCGGTAAGGAGACGTCTTATCTTGGAGAGGCTACAGGGCTGTTAGGAATACTTCCATTCCTCATCGTGCAAGTTAATTCCTTTGAGGCTTATGCCTATGTTCATTCCTACTCAATCTTACGCGTCACGAAGCGCTTGCTATGAATAAGGAATTTGAGGAATTGAAATAGTGCTAAAGATGTAATTCGAGATGTTTCCATGTGTAATTCGTGGGGGGGGGGGATGTTGTTATGGCCCTGCAGAAGAATAATATGTTGTTTCAGCTCAGTAGCTGTGTTTCTGGGAGCCTTAAGGTTGTGCTCAGGTAGTGATGATGCTTGCGATTAGTTGTTGCGCCATGTCGTTATGGTGATAGAATGCTTGCCCGTATGTTGGGGGTGATGAATGGTTTGAAGGGAGGTCTTCTCAAAGTTTGATTTCGATATTTCGGTGTTTTTGTTCCGGCAGGGGAAAGGCATTTGGATTCTGAAGGGTCCGGTTGGGGTTGATAAAGTAGTAAGACTTGGTGTCTTCAAGTGAGGTGGGATATGCACATGTGACGTGTAGTCGTCGTCATTGATCGAATGGAATGTGTTAGGTTTGGCGGTGCTATGGTCTCTTTGGTTGCGTGGGGTCAGATTATTGAGAAGAATTATTGAAGAAAGCGGTTGGCAGAGATCCTGAGGTGCGGTGGTTCAGTACTGGATAAATGTTGATAATGAAGGCAGCTAGAGCAAGATGATCTTCGGAGGGTTTGAAGTCGTGGTAATCTGCTGGGTAAATAGCTACAGAGAATGATCCTGGAGTGAGGCTAGGCGGTGGTTCCATCTCTAGGAGGCTAGGTGTAAGAAGCTAAAGTTGAGCAGTCGCAAAGTGGGGGAGCGGAAGCATAGCTTGGAATTTGAAGATATTGTCGCGCATTTAACGGATGTCCATGAGGAGCGGATGGACTAGTAAAGTTGGTAAACAAAGTAGGGCATAGGATGGGGTATTGAAGTCGCAGAGAGCATGCATTTAAGCGTCATTGGAAGGTGTCCGTGGGTGATTTCCACAGGTGGGTTATCTCATGTGAATAGGTTAGCGGCAACATGGTTGGAAAGTCTCTGTGAGGGGTTCTAGTGGCTATTCGGTAGGAGGCAGAATGTGTGAATGATGCTAGAGAATTTGAGTATTTAGGGAGTGCTAGCAAGAGAATTTGGAAGAATTTGACGGATTGGTTGAGCAAGATCATGTTATCAAGGAGAAAGGATCTCGGCAGGGTCTAAAGTGGTGCAAGGAGTAGCTTCGGGCTAAGTGGGGGAGTCCCACCATCTACAGTTGGGTTGTAGGATTGTCTTCGCATGGGGTTGAGGATTGTCAGCGTGTTTGCAAGTTATTTCAGCTAAGGGAAAGGAGTCAAATGGTAATTGTGCATGGGATTTGATGAATATGTGCAAAAGTTTGCCCTGTCGGGCCAGGGTTAGGCTTTGGAAGATTCAGAATTTTGCTTAAGGCATAGGTGAGTTGTCAGGGTAGTGACTCAATCACGTGTTTCCTTGAAAAGGGTGTTCCTGTGCTAGGAGAGCCTTGGAGTTGATTGTATTTGGGGCCAGTCAGAGTGGGTGACTCTCAATAGCGGTCCTAGTGAGTTCAAAAGTCAAGAATGCGGCGTTTTAGGGTTTCAGGTAGCAATATGATCGAGAATCGAGCTTTTGCAGAGTAATTTTCTGAGAAAAAAAAAGATGGTTGGAATACTCTATGATATGTTTCAGCATGCAAGATAGTATTGGAGGAGTGAGAGAAATGGACTCCGGATTGTAGAAAGATTATCAATAGGGTATGAAATGGGTTGCGGGATTTAGGCAGTATAGTCTCGTGAATCAAGGTCACTCGGGATGAGTGAGGGTTGAGTTTGCTATGAGTTGAAGGAAGTTACTATTATTCCTGAAGCGATTAAAGATGATTAAAAGAAGATAAATTGTTTAGCCATGGTTGAAATGGCACATTTGCGGCAGTGATCAGTTCCTTTGATGTGATTAAGTTATGCAGGTGGTTTGTGCCGGTGTGTGCAAGGCTTGACGGCCGTCGTAACGGATTTCATGTGGGAGCATTTGAGTGCTATGGCGTGTCAGGTGTAGGCGGATCCCGGATGGGTTATGGTGGTATGGACTACTACTTAAGGATTTGCATGTTGGGTGATTGTGGGAATTCACTCGTGTGTTGAGATGGCAATCCTGAATTGAGTTAAGTAAAAGGTTTCTATATGATGAAGTGTTCGCCCTATTGATGGTTCAGCAGTTATGACGGAATTCTTGCGCTTCCTCATATTGGTAGGTTAGGTGCGGTAAGCAGTATGTAACTGGGAGTGAGAATCGAGATTGCGGTTCGGTATTAATAAGGATGTCATGAGCTCGGAAGAGCAAGAAAAAGTGATTTGAAAGTTCAGAGTAAGCTGGTGTTACCTTCAGTGTCACCTGAGATGGATATTCGGTGGAAGAGGCTTTGTACCCTGGTTATGAGTTCTTGATTTGTCTTATAGCGTAGTATGGCCAGTGGTGGGTGTGGAGACTTGTTGCCTTGTGTGGAAGGTCATGGAAGCATGACCACAAAAAGATTTTTGTAAAGTGTGACATGTAGTCACTTGATGGATTGAAGATTTGGACTGAGTATAAAGAAGTGCAATGTTGTTTATTTGAGAAGTTATGCCTGAGAGGCGTTCAGTTCATTTGGTTGTGGATTGTGGGGTGTTTGTCCTGGCTATGATGGTTGTTCTTGTATTATTGAGAGAAAGTGGGTTAATATAGACCCAGGTAAAAGCTATTAGCTTAGTTTGGTGCGAGCAAGGTGGCTCGATGTTTGTGGATGGATTTAAATATGATTATGGGCTCCATATGAGCCAGGCATGTTCATTTCAGTAGAGCGCTTTTTCATGGAAAGGTATTAGAACAGCGAGNTATATATATATATATATATATATATATATATATATATATATATATATATATATATCTTCTTATGTAAATTTTATGTGTGTATCGGGTGGCACGTCGCCACGGGTATGTTTGGATCGGGTTGCACGCCGCAACAGTGTGATGATGAGAAGGGTTAATATGTATTTATTTTTCTTATATTTTATTTCCTAATTTCTGAGAAAAGTTCATATTAGTTGCGTGAGTTGAATAGTCCCTTCCTGAGTCATTTCTTATTTATCATGTTCGAGTTATGGCCTATTGGAACAATGTGGTGTCATGTGAGGCTGTTGGTCATGTTGGGGTGATTTGTTGTCTGAGCAGTACATACTGGCTGAGACGGGATTATCAGATCAGGGATCAGTGCGAAAAGGTTATGTGAAGTGTATATTAAAGAACAAATACCATTATTCAGGTTCGTAATGAAGTGATGATTCTAATGAAGATGAGGTATTCAAGGATTTGTTAACTCTGCAGTTGGGTATGAATTTCTGCACATTTCCTCCGTTGTGGTGGTATCGTCAGCATTATAGCAGGATGTATGTATATATATATCATGAGGTGCATTGGGAGCATCAGATTCGTGGAATTTTGGCTATTAAGGTTCAGGGAACGTCATTGTGTTTAGATGATGAATCTTGCGGTGCATGACGCTAATTCAGCATAGGTATGCAGTCATGATCTGGTATATCGTGTGGTAGTTGATACGGTGTTTATATATTGGAACTAGGCCTGGCAGAGAATTTTCAGGTGTTTGAATGAATTGTGAGCTTATTATATGGTTAGAATAAGGAATCTTCAGATTTGATCAAGCTAACGTGCTCAACTGGGTTGTGGCAGCATAGATAGATGCTCGGGGTGTTAAGCAGTGATTTCAGATAACTCCAGCGCAGTTCTTGGCACGTTCGAGGATGAACGTCTGTTTAAGTGGGGGAGAATGTAACAATCCGATCGGTCGTTTTGAGCTCTAGCGCTTCGTTCAGCGGTTTGAAGTCGTGAGCAGCTCCATTTCAAGTATTATGACCCGTGGTCGTTGTCGGAATTGAATTTCAGGAAATTTAGAGTTGGTTTGGAAAGAAAAAATCTCATTTAAGAAGCCTTAAGCTGGAAGAATCAACTAAGATTGGAATTTTGAGTAAACGACCTCCGAATCAGGATTTGAAGGTTCCAGCATGTTCGTATGATGATTTCGGACTTGGACTATGTCCGAATTAGGTTTTTTGATAAACCCGAGAGCGTTTCAGTGCATATTGTGGAAGTTAGCATTTTAGAAGGATTTCATGAATTTGGGCTTAAAGTGCATTACAGGGTTATTGATGTCCGTTTGGGATTCCGAGTCTGGGAATAGCTTCGTGTGGTGATTCTGGAGTTGGGAGCACGATCAGAAGTGAATTTGGATGTTCGTAGGTCATTTTGAAGTCATTTGGCTAAAGATAGAAATTTGAAGGTTTTTGAGAAATTCGACCGGAAGTGGAAGTTTTGATATCGAGGTAGAAATTCGATTCCGGAAGTTGGGATTTGGGTGTGATTCATGGTTTCATTGTTGTTTGATGTGATTTGAGGCCTCGAGCAAGTCCGCATTATGTTTCGGAATATGTTGGTATAATTGGACGGGGTCCCGGGGGCCTCGGGTGGATTACGGGAGGTTAACAGATCAAGTTGAGAGTTTGAAGAAGGCTGGAATTGCTGTCATCTGGTGTGATCGGCACCTGCGAGGATTTGGCCGCAGGTGTGGCTTTGGCGCCGCAGGTGCGAGAGTGGGCAGGCTTGGCTGGGATCGCAAGTGCGATGGAATTTCCGCACCTTTGAAGCCGCAGGTGCGGGAGATTGGTCGCACCTGCGGGAGCGCAGGTGCGGAGGTAGGACCGCATATGCTGAAATCAACCTGGGCAGAATGTTTTAAAACAAGGATTTTGGTTCATTTTTCTTCATTTCTTCTTGGGCTTAGGCGATTTTGGGAGGCTTCAAAGAGAGGATTCCTTCATGCAATGTCAAGGTAAGTAACTCCTTCATGCTTCTAAGTTAAATATAAGATTATATGTATGGATTAGACATGGAAATTGGTAGGAATTTGGGAAATATTGAAGAAACCTAGAAAATAGAAATTTGGATTTTTAGCCACGAATTGAGCATGAAATTTGAGTAAATTGTATATTTGAGTTAGTAAGGCTATGGGTAAATATATCTTCGAGAAATTTCGGATTCCGGGCACGTGGGCTCGAGGGCATTTTGGTCATTTCACTAAGAGAGTTTGGGAATTATATAATTTGGAATTTGTTGCAAATATTAGAGTATATTTCATTGGGTTGTCGTTGTTTGGATAGTATTGGGGCGTTGTGCGTCCGTTTGGAGTCATCAGAAGGGATTGGAGGCCGGTTATGGAATCTCGGAGCGAGGTAAGTCTCTTTTCTAACTTTTTGAGGGGGAAGTGTTCCCCTAGGTGAATTAATTAAGTATATGCTATTACCTTCAGGGGATACGTACGCACGAGGTGATGGGAGTCCGTGCATAGCTACTATTATGGTTTGTACGGGTAGTCTAGGACCCACTAGCATGCCTTGTGTGTTGTACTTGGTGATCCTGCCTGTAATATTAAACTGCTAATATAATCGAAATCGTAATTAAATATCTAGGGAAGAATAGAGTCCATTTTCCTAATCATCTAGAAAGAGAATTGATTCCTCTAGATAATTGTGTACCTGGTAGGGTTGTATTATGGAATCATTAAACTTGACAAATGAGTTTCAAAACAAAGATTTAAAAACTATATTTCATGTCCCTTTAAGAAGGATTTTTACCACTTTCCTGAGAAAAACTGTTTCTTGATAAAAATAAGGATTTATTATGTGGATATGTGTACATATGAGCACCTGAGTGGCATGTATGATTCGCGAGCAGGCTAGCCTTATTATTTGTATGTATAACCGCGTCGCATGATCGATTCACGAGCGGGGCAGATAGATGCATCTATGGTTCGAGCCGTTCGATCCTTCGGTAGTGCACAATTTATTATTGTTGGTTCGTGCCGTTCGACCCTCGGCATTGCTTGCGCATGATATTTATTGCGTAGTTGCTATGATTTTTGCCTGATTACTGGCCTGGGATTTTAAGTTGTCAATTGAAATGACAGAGATTTAAAGTTATTAAAAAGATTTTGGAAGAAGTTGTTCCTTCCCGTCGAATTATTATTATTTGATTAAATCACCCATGTTGATTAATTATTATTAATATGACGAAGATATAAAGTGTTAAACGTGAACGGATTTGAAAATAATTATTCCTGAGTTTTAATAAATTGTCTATGATAATCATGCTTAGTGTCATACTTAATATTCTAAATTGACCTTTAGTAAGTGTCTAATTTGACCTCTCGTCACTACCTCTCTGAGGTTAGGCGGGCGACTTACTGAGTACACGTTGTTTTTGTACTCATGCTACACTTGTTGTGCATTTTATTGCACAGGTACTTTCATAGCAAATGTGGAGGATTCAGAGACTTAGGCGAACTGCATCATCCGGAGGAAATACGCAGCTAACATAGTCTACCTCGTATTGTATTTATTTTCATTTTAAATTTCCCCCTCCAATTTGTTTTTCGGACAGGCTTTGTAATGATTTGTATAAATTCTTAGAAATTGCTCATGTACTTGTGACACCGGGTTCTGGGATTTGTTAGGATATATTTGCTTAAGTGTAGTATTTAAACCATTGTTTTACTTAACAGATTTTTATTTGGTTAATATGTAATAAAGTGAAAGAAACTGTTTTTCATAAATGTTCAAACCGGAAATTTATTTCAACTAATTAATGATTTGGCTTGCCTAACATTGATGTCCGGCTTCATCACAACCTCAGGGATTTTGGGTCGTGACATGGGGGAGGGGGCTGATCTCACACTATGTGAACGCGACCTGGTGACCGCGAACGCGGCCTAGTGACCGCGAACGTGAAGGTCTGAGGAGCTAAAGCTCTGCGAACGCGAGCCCTAAGATGCGAACGCGTAGGCCACTGGTCCGTTACCCTATGCACACGCGGGCAGGCCCACACGAACGCGAACGCGATGAAGGCCTGCCCAGGTATATAAATTCAATTTTAAACACGGACAGAACCTATTTTTCACATATTTTTCGAAGTACCAAGCCCTAAGGACGATTTCTTCACCAAAGTTCATCCCCAAAGTGTTGGTAATCAATTCTAAACTCTACTCTTTCAATTGCCCAATGTTTTTCATTTCTTTTAAATCAAAAATCAAGAATTTTCATGGTAAAAATTGAGGGTTTGGGTAGAAATAGAAAATGTTGTAAAAATGGGATTTTGAACTCGAATTGAGGTCGGATTTCGAAACTAATTGCATATTTGGGCTTAGGGGTGAATGGGTAAACGAAATTTGGTCTGAACCCCGAGTTTGGACCAAGCAGGCATGGGGTCGGGTTTTAACTCTTTTTGAGAAAACTTAGGAAAATCATAATTTTTCAGTAAAGTTGGTTCCTTTAGCATTAATTAATGATATTAAACCAATTATGATTAGATTCCGGTGTGTTGGAGGTGAATTTGAAAAGAAAAGCGGTAATTGAGTAGTGAGTGGCCTGCGAATTTGAGGTAAGTGTTGTGTCTAACCTTAGCTTGATGGAATAGATATTGCATGACTACTTGTTAACTGTTTGTTTGTTAAATTCAATGTATAGGTGAGATGAAAAGTACCTATACTTTGTGGTCAGGTCATACCATGCGAGTAAATGTTATTTCTTGTTACTCTGGTTGTCTTAAAGCCTATCATCTGTGATTATTGTTGTTAGTGAAATGTTGAGAACATTGAGTTGGGATTGAAATGATAAATGATGATAGTAACCAGGATGAAATATTAGTTTCTTGCAAAATTCCTTTGAGAACATTGAGTTGAGATCGAAATATTAAACAATGATAACCCAAAAGGTCATCCCGTATTTTCTAGCTAATTCTGTGTTCCTAGGTCGTGAAAATCTCCTTCTATCTCACCTCGATTTGCGTGCGCAGTCCGGGCGCGTAGTCGGGAAGCCTTTATGTGAAAAACTGATAAAAATGATAATTTGTATTAGAAATTTGAATAAAGTTGACTTCGGTCAACAATTTTGGTAATCAGATCCGGACCCGTGATTAGACGGTCCCGGAGGGTCCGTAGGAAAATATCGGACTTGGGCGTATGCCCGGAATCGAATTCCAAGGTCCCAAGTCCGAGAAATGATTTTTTGAGATGAAACCTGTGATATCGGGCCCGTATCATGGTTCCGGAGCCCGGTACATGTTCCATATGATTTATATGTGTTATCTGTGAAATTTGGTAAGAAACAGACCTAGTTTGACATGATTCGGATCTTAAATGCAAAACTTAATGTTTATAGAAGTTTTGAGGAATTTCATGGATTTTTAGTTTAATTCATCGTTTTAGTGTTGTTTTATGTGGTTTTAAATCTCGAGCGAGTCCGTGTTAGGTTATATGACTTGTGTGCGTGATTGGACGGGGTCACGGGGGCCTCGTGTATGTTTCAGATGCTCATCGGGTGATATTAGAAATTGGAGGGCAGCTGAACCATTGCTAGTTCTGGTGTCTCGCACCTGCAATGGACCTTCCGCAGGTGCGGAAACGTAGGTGAGGCGAGGAGCTCGCAAGTGCGGACTTGGCCCAATCACCCAGTCCTCGCAGGTGCGGTATGTTTTCCGCAGATGCAGAGCCGCAGGTGCGGCCAATTGACCGCAGGTGCGACCCCAGGCCTTTTAGCGGGTTTTCGCACCTGCGATGGTATTTCCGCAGGTGCAGTTATATCAGATTCGAGGGCTTAAACCTATTTTCACCATTTTGAATTTTGGAGCTCGGGAAGGGTGATTTTTGAAGACTTTTGCACTTGGGTAACTTGGGTAAGTGATTTATAACCTACTTAGATCAATTTCCATGATTCCTAACCTAAATCTAGTCCTTAGAATCCGAATTTGGGTGGAAGATTTGGGAAAAATTTGATAAAATTCATAGACCAAATTATTGAGTTTTGATTGGGGTTTTGACCTCCGATTTGAGAGATTTTCATATGTTTAGACTCATGAGTGAATGGGTGTCTGGAAAATATAATTTTTACCCGATTCTGAGATGTGGGCCCGGAGAACTTTTTGGGTGAATTTCTTAATTTTGCGTATTAGCTTCGAACTTATTAGTTATTTTATTTCCTTGAGATGATATTTACACTATGTAATCAAATTGTCTAGATTTGGGCCACCCGGAGTTGGATACTCGTGGCAAGAGCGTGGTTTTGAGTTGTTTAGCGCAGTCAAGGTAAGTATCTTGCCTAACCTTGCGTGGGGGAACTACCCCGTAGGATTGAGTCTTCTTTGTTGATTGTAGTCCGCGTACGCGAGGTGACGAGTGCATACTCGGACGTATTTGTAAATAGATTGCCCTTTAGGGATTTTAGGTCCTTATGTTCCCCTAATATGAATTGAACTTGTTATATCTGAATTCCTGATTTCTAGTTTCATCTCTTCCTGCTTAAATTAGAAGTACTTGCCTAGTATTCCTTGTTTCTTATTTTATCTTAATTGACTTAGATGAAGACTTTGCCTTTCCTACCGTTATACTATATCTTCCTTCATACAATACCTATGTGACTAAAACTAGTATAATCTCGCCCTATAATTGTCTAACAAGTAATTGGAATATCTATACGTTGGTGTCAAGCATGACCGTGAGTCGTACATTGTGATTTAAATGATTTTGCCTTAAGTACTACTTAGGTTTAATTGATGACCGCCCATGTTGATGATATTTCTTTGATGCTGCCTATTTTCTGAGCATTTGTTCAAGCTGAGTTTATTCGGCAAAGCTAATTGTCTAAGTGAGATTGGTTATAGCTGATTCCCTTGCCGGGATGATTTGGTCTCTTGGTTGCGAACTTGAATAGATAGAATCGTTGTTATATTTGCCTTGTTTTTCCCCTCGTTATGTTGTTGCTCTTTTTGCTTGGCATTCCTTTCAGTGGCTACTTCTTATGAGTGAGCTTTTACCATTTTGTGATTTAAGTCTTTGTATTGATTTTCTCATCGCACTTTGCATTTGGTCTTGTTTGCTTTTGCACCGGTTGTGGCAATATATGTTGTTTCTATCGCATTTTGGTTGCTTTCCTCAGTGGATGCATTGCATATTTAAATTGGGACTACGGACCGAGATGCGAGAGCTTTCCCCCTGTACTGCATTGCATATTTAAATTGGGACTACGGACCAAGATCCGGGAGCTTCCCCCCTGTACTGCATTGCATATTTAAATTGGGACTACGGACCGAGATCCGGGAGCTTTCCCCCAGTACTGCAGTGCATATCTAAATTGGGACTACAGATATAGATCCAGGAGCTTTTCCCCTGTACTGCATCGCATAGTTAAATTTGAACTACAGACGAGATTCCGGGAGCTTTCCCCCTGTACTGCATTGCATGGCATATTCTGAGTTGCGGATAGAGTTCCAGTGGTTTTATCATTGAGGGGATTTGGATTGAAAGATATATATATATATATATACACATACATACATATTGAAAAGTATAGCTGAAAGGCAATTATCTCCAGGAAAAATTATGTCTGAAGGACTTCTATTTCAAAAGTATATTTGAAAAGTATTTGTTTTACAGAAAAAAATGATATTTGAAAGAGCAATATTTGGGAAAGAATATTTGAACACCACGTATTTTTAAGGAACTATGTTTTAAAGATATCTCTTTATAAAAATATATAAATATACCTTCAGAGGAAGTATGTTTCAAAGAAGAAATTTATCTATTCCGAAATGATTATATCTTCAAAGCTTTTGAAATAAACTCACGATTTAAAGGTTTTCACTCGAAGGTTTGACCAGCTTTATTGAGATTATTGGCTAAGGCCTAACGTGAATAAATTGATGAAGTGCTGAGTTGCTAGTGTTTTATTGGGTTGTGATTCCCGACATTTGGATTGTATTCTTTCCATTTTCTTTGCGTATTTCTATTATATTGTCCATTGATCGTAATTATTGAATTTTCTTCCGTATTATTCGATCATACCGTTAATTATATCGAAAAATCTTTAGATAGATATTATGTTTCGGTCATTTGTACATTTATGTCTTCTTACTTATTAGACCAGTGGTGTCTTGACTAGTCCTCGTCACTACTTCACCGAGGTTAGTCTTGATACTTACTGGGCACCGCTGTGGTGTGCTCATACTACGCTTCTGCACATTTTTGTGTGCAGATCTAGGTTATTATTGTTAGTAGCTGCGCAGATCATTGCTGAGGAGACTCAAGGTAACCTGCTGCTGCGTTCGCAGGCTTCGGAGTCACCTTCCTATTTTATTTTTATTCAACTGTAGTTAGTTATTCCTAGAAAGTTGTATTTAGATTTGGTAGAAAGATTTCGTAGAGCTTATGACTTGTATTTACTGGGTTTTGGGAAATTGTAAACTCTGTCAAGGTTTCTATATCGAGACTGTTATAATTCCTTTATTATTGTTGTTGTTTAGTGGAAATGTTAGGCTTACCTAGTCCCTAAGACTAGGTGCCATCACGATACCCAACAGAGGGAAATTTGGGTCGTGACAAGTTGGTATCAGAGCTCTAGGTTCATAGGTGCTACGAGTCATAAGCGAGTTTAGTAGAGTCTTATGGATCGGTACGGAGACGTTTGTACTTATCTTCGAGAGGCTATGGAACTATTAGGGCAATTTCACTTCCTTCATTTTTATCGTGCGAGTTTATTGATTTTGAAGTTTGAAATTATCGTTCCATTCTCTCACCGATGGTGAGGACACGAACGGCGGTTCCTGATGATGTTACCCCGAAGCAAATGTCGCAAGGGTCAGAGACTGAGGTCAACGAGGAGCACGTGCCGCAGTTAAGATGCCTACATGAGCAGCCGTTGACGAGTCGCCAGTAGTTCTAGCTGGGGGACAAGTACTGGGGGTGCTTGTTACTACCCCGGACTTTAGGAGACCTGAGCGCAATTTTGAGTACAATTGGTACATCAACTCAGGCAGGGTTGATTTTAGTGCATCAGTTTCTTCACAGATAAGGGGAGGAGTTCAGACTCCCATCGTCTACACTCCAGAGCAGCGAGATCATATTTGTCAGGTTCCAGTTGTCATGGCAGCACAACATGTGGTTTCAGTTCAGCCCGTGGTTAGGATAGAAACATCGGAGGAAGAGCACCTTGGGATTTAGAGGTACTGGAAGTAATACCCTTCTATCTTTCAGTGGATTGGCGGAGGATAATGCCCAGGGTTTTCTGGAAGAGTGTCACTATATTCTTCGTACTTCGGGTATTGTGGAGACGAGCGGGATTACTTTTGTCACGTCTTAGGTCCAGAGTAGTGGGTTGATCAGCGGTGGTGGCATATGAGTTGGGGTAATCTGGCCGAGTTAGCTTCACTAGCATGGATTCAATTTTCGGAGATGTTTTGAGGGAGGTTGCACCTTAGTTCCTTGGAATGTTCGGCGCGCGGAGTTTGAGCAGTTGCGTCAGGGTACCATGTCACCATTGGAGTACGCCGTCAGATTCAGTGACTTGGCCAGTTATGTACCTCAGTTCATTGCTTCAGTTAGGAGGCGAGTCTGTAGATTCATTTAGGGACTCAGGCATGATATTCGATTCAGAAGTACTCGAGAGTTAGAGTCGGATGCCTCGTTTCAGTAGGTAGTAGGGATCGCTCGCCGGTTAGAGAGCTTGTGGGACCGGGAGCGAGAGGACAGACGAGATCGGGAGTGAGGGTTCAGGGAAGCAAGGTACCCCCACAATAGAGGTTTCGTGGGTCGGCCAACTCAGTTTGCATTACTAGCTTCACATGGGAGCTTTTCAGGTACTTATGGGTCTCAGAGGATTCGTATTGTATGTTTTCCACAGCCACATCGGCAGAGAGATTGTTTTCAGTGTGGAGATGTTAGCCACAGGGTGAGAGATTGTTCCAAGATTCAGGTAGGTGTGTTATAGCAGGGTATTCAGGTGGGTAGAAGGCTCCCAAGAAGGGGAGGCCTGACCCGTTGATGTGTTGCATATAGTAGGCTAGAGGTCGTCGTGCCAGATATCATCACCCAGGTATAGATTGTTTCATTTATGAGTGAGTTTCATGTGTTGCACTCTATTTTTGTGCTTTCTCCTGTTGGGAGATTCTATGAGTAGTAGTCCATGTCTATCATTATTTTATTCATCCTTGCTAGTGGTGAAACTGGAAGTGAGTCCATGTCGTCCTTCATGGTAAGCTTTATGTGATTCTCCTAAGTATTTTGTTTACGAGTTGTGATTTGATACTCCATTGAGATGTGAGTTAAGTGAGCGCTATGATTTTGTTAGCCGAGATGAATTAGCGGGAGATCTCTATTAGTATGATATATATTCGACATGTGACATAGAGTTGAGGTCAAGACCCTCGTGATTATTTGTGATTTGATATGTTTGGACCGGGCTGAGTACCGCAGTGGAATTTTTTTTCCAGGATGGAATCCTTGTGATTTGTTCATATGCTTTGCTTCTTCCTTGTTATATTACCTTTGGTAAGTCAGTATTGATAGAGAGTTATGCCGATGGGCTTATTTGATAGTACCTTTATATGCTTCTATTTTCATACTCAGTCATTTCGTTATGTGCTTCTTTAGTCTAGCTTGCGGGATGTGTGCCCGGTGGTGTTAGCTGTGACTCGGTGATTCGGGTGTCTAATGATGAGTTCTTCGTGTTTATTGCATCATTATCGGTATTATGGGATTTGGAAACAGAGTTCTTCCATATATGGGACTAATTGCCAATGTTGAGTTGATTTCGGGCAGTTGTTGTGATCAAAAGTGCTATTGACCCTATGTGTGATGTGCTATGTTGTGTGGTCGTGCCTTGTGGGCATAGACCTGAGTTGATGCAGCTGGTTGAAGCTAATGCCGGATATGGGTTCATAATCAGGTCTTTTGGAAATGAGTAGAAGGTGAGGGATTGAGGAATAGGGCTTATCGATGATGATGAGAAGGCTATATTGCAGTTGTGATGGTGTCATCAGGCTTATGTAGGTTGGGGTGACGTGGGATCACCCGCGGGTGTGTGTTGGAAGTGCGCAATCAGTGATTGGATGAGTTCAAAGTGAATCTTGGCACATTCGAGGACGAACATTTTTTTAAGAGGGGGAGATTGTGATGACCCAAAAGGTCATCCCGTATTTTCTAGCTAATTCTGTGTTCCGAGGTCGTGAAAACCTCCTTCTATCTCACCTCGATTTTTATGCGCAGCCCGGGCGTGTAGCTGAGAAGCCTTTATATGAAAAACTGATAAAAATGATAATTTGTATTAGAAATTTGAATAAAGTTGACTTCGGTTAACGATTTTGGTAATCGGACCCGGACCCGTGATTTGACGGTCCCCGAGGGTCCGTAGGAAAATATGGGACTTGGGCGTATGCCCGGAATCGAATTCCGAGGTCCCAAGTCCGAGAAATGAATTTTTAAATAAAATTATTTTCTGAAAAATATAAATATTTTGAAAATGAAATTTGAGGTGAAACCTGTGATATCGAGCCCGTATCATGGTTCTGGAGCCCGGTACAGGTTCAATATGATTTATATGTGTTATCTCTGAAATTTGGTAAGAAACGAACTTAGTTTGACGTGATTCGGACCTTAAATGCAAAACTTAATGTTTATAGAAGTTTTGAGGAATTTAATGGTTTTTAGTTTAATTCATCGTTTTAGTGTTGTTTTATGTGGTTTAAAACCTCGAGCGAGTCCGTGTTTGGTTATATGACTTGTGTGCGTAGTTGGACGGGGTCCTGGGGGCCTCGGGTATGTTTCGGATGCTCATCGGGTGATATTAGAACTTGGAAGACAGCTGAACCATTGCTGGTTTTGGTGTCTCGCACCTGCGATGGACCTTTCGCAGGTGCGGCGAGGAGCTCGCAGGTGCGGACTTGGTCCAATCACCCAGTCCTTGCAGGTGCGGTTTGTTTTTCACTGATGCGGAGCCGCAAGTGCGGCCAATTGACCGCAGGTGTGACCCTAGGCCTTTTAGTGGGTTTTCGCACCTGCGATGGTATTTCTGCAGGTGCAGGACCGCAGGTGCGGAAATTGCTGGGCAATTATATCAGATTCGAGGGCTTAAGCCTATTTTCACCATTTCGAATTTTTGAGCACGGGAAGAGCGATGTTTGAAGACTTTTGCACCTGGGTAACTTGGGTAAGTGATTTATAACCTATGTAGATCAATTTCCATGATTCCGAACTTAAATCTGGTCCTTAGAATCTGAATATGGGTGGAAGATTTGGGAAAAGTTTGATAAACTTGATAGACCAAATTATTGAGTTTTGATTGGGTTTTGACCTCCGATTTTAGAGATTTTCATATTTTTAGACTCGTGGGTGAATGGGTGTGCGGAAAATATAATTTTACCTGATTCCGAGACGTGGGACCGAGGAACTTTTTCGGTGAATTTCCTAATTTCCCGTATTAGCTTCGAACTTATTAGTTATTTTGTTTCCTTGAGATGATATTTACACTATGCAATCAAATTGTCTAGATTTGGGCCACCCGGAGTTGGATACTCATGGCAAGAGCGTGGTTTTGAGTTGATTAGTGCAGTCAAGGTAAGTATCTTGCCTAAACTTGCGTGGGGGAACTACCCCTTAGGATTAAGCCCTCTATGTTGATTGTAGTCCGCGTAAGCGAGGTGACGAGTGCATACTCGGACTTATTTGCAAATAGATTGCCCTTTAGGAATTTTAGGTCCTTATGTTCCCCGTATATGAATTGAACTTGTTATACCTGAATTCCTGATTTCTAGTTTCATCTCTTCCTGCTTAAATTAGAAATACTTGCCTAGCATTCCTTGTTTCTGATTTGGGCGTATGCTCGAAACTGAATTCCGAGGTCCCAAGCCTTAGAAATCAATTTTTGAAAGAAATTATTTTGCTGAATTATTAATGAAATAAAAAAAAAGAATTAATGTTTGAAACCATTGTCATCGGGCCCGTATTTTGGTTCTGGAGCCAGGTACAGATTTGTTATAGTATTTGAATGCTATCTATGAAATTTGGTGAGAAACAGAGTTTATTTGACGTTATTCGGACGTCCGGTTGAGAAATAGTGAACTTTAAGTGTTCTTGAGAAAAATGATGAGTTTTGAGGTTTAATTCATATTTTTACATATTATTTTCATGATTTGATCGCACGAGCAGGTTCGTATGATGTTTTTAGACTTGCGTGCATGTTTGGTTTAGAATCTCGAGGGCTCGGGTGAGTTTCGGATAGGCCACGGGGTGTTTTACACTTAGAAACATCTGCTGGTTTTTTGTTTTTGGTGCCCAGTTCAATTGTTCTTCGCGTTCGCATGGATTCATTCGCGAACGCGAAGAGTAGAAACGCTAGGGCTCCTTTTTGTTCTATGCGAACGCACCCTCCCCTCCACGATCGCGATGTGTTACTGGGCCTGGGGGAGGGGGCTGGTCTCACACTATGCGAACGCGGACTAGTGACCGCGAACGCGAAGGCTTGAGGAGCTAAAGCTCCATGAACGCGAGCCCTGAGATGCGAACGCTTAGTCCACTGGCCTGTTACCCTATGCAAACGCGCACAGGCCCACGCGAACACGATGAAGGCCTGTCCAGGTATATAAATTCAATTTTAAACACGTACATTACCTATTTTTCACATATTTTTCGAACTAGCGAGCCCTAAGGACGATTTCTTCAACAAAGTTCATCCCCAAAGTGCAGGTAATCAATTCTAAACTCTACTCTTTCAATTAGCCAATGTTTTTCATCACTTTTAAATCAAAAATCAAGAATTTTCATGGTAAAAATTGAGTGTTTGGGTAGAACTAGGAAGTTTTGTAAAAATGGGATTTCGACCTTGAATTGAGGTCGGATTTCAAAACTAATTGCATATTCGGGCTCGGGGGTGAATGGGTAAACGAAATTTGGTCCGAACCCCGAGTTTGGACCAAGCGGGCCCGGGGTCGGGTTTTAACCCTTTTTGAGAAAACTTAGGAAAACCATAATTTTTCAGTAAAGTTGGTTCCTTTAGCATTAATTAATGATATTAAACTAATTATGATTAGATTCGGGTGTGTTGGAGGTGAATTTGATAGGGAAAACGGTAATTGAGCGGTGAGTGGCCTGCGGAATAGAGGTAAGTGTTGTGTCTATCCTTAGCTTGAGGGAATAGGTATTGTATGACTACTTGTTACCTGTTTGTTTGTTAAATCCAATGTATAGGTGAGGTGACGAGTACCTATACATTATGGTCAGGTCATACCATGCGAGTAAATGCTATTTCTTGTTATTCTGGTTGTCTTAAAGCCCATCATTTGTGATTATTGTTGTTAGCGAAATGTTGAGAACATTGAGTTGAGATTGAAATGATAAATGATGATAGTAACCATGATGAAATATTGATTTCTTGTGAAATTCCTTTGAGAACATTAAGTTGAGATCGAAATATTAAATGGTGATAGAAATTATGATGAAATATTGTTTCTCGTGAAAACCCCTTTTATGTTGATTGATGATTTGATGAGATTGTGAGGAAGAGTGTAAAGCACGAAGGGTGGTGTCGTGCATGAGTTAATTATATTGTGAGGAAGAGTGAAAAGCACGAAGGGTGATGTCGTGCATGATTTATTTATAAGGTGAGGAAGAGAGTAAAGCACGAAGGGTGATGCTGTGTATTCTATTTATTATTTGGTGAGGCTGAGAGTAAAATCACGAAGGGCGATGCCGTGCAAGTTTTTTTTTTTTTTATCTTTAATTGCTAATATTATTGTTGATCACTATCTATGTTTGCCTTATTGTCTTCCTCATTCCTTATGTTGAAAATTCCATATCGCATGCTCCCTTCCCATTAATTGATGTTTACATTCTTTAATTGCTATTATTTCATGTTAGCATGATTTTAATGTCCAGGTTTTATGTGATGTCTTGTCCTATCCTCGTCACTACTTCGTCGAGGCTAGGCTCGGCACTTACTTAGTACATGGGGTCGGTTATACTGATACTACACTCTGCACTCTTTTGTGCAGATCCAGGTACTGACCAGAGTTAGGAGATATCAATAGCTGCGCATTTTGTTCGGAGACACGAGTTAGATCTACTGGCGTCCGCGGACTCCTGGAGTCTTCTCCTATTCACTTAGATACTGTTTTATTTCACTCGAAACATATACATTATTTCTTTTAGCCCATTTATTTGTAGTATTCTTTAGTAGTTCGTGAATTGTGACACCAGACCCTGGGGTAGTTTCATAGTTATATATTTAGTTTGTGGTTCAGTTTAATTATGATCTGTATTAGTATTCATATTTTGTCTGAATTATTCTATTATGGTTAAGTAACTTTAAAAGGAAATGGTTAGTAAATTTCTAACATCAGCTTGCCTAGCAAGTATTGTGTTAGGCGCTATCACCATCCCGTGGTTTGGGAATTTGGGTCGTGACATATTGAGAGAGAGAGAATAGAAAGTAGGAGAGAGAAAAATATTTCACAGCGTATATAATGGCTTAACAATAGGAAGTGACCATAAATACATAATTTTCTATAAAACCTAAAAGGTAGCTATAGAAAATAATTTTTAAAAAAGGTATTTATTTAAAATAAATAAGGTGTAAAGGTTTGCCTCAGAAATATCCAATCTCACAAACTGGCTGGCTAAGGTATGTACATCTAATGCTAAGGGTCTCTCTGTTGCTGGAAGATATGCTAAAATCCCCAAACTCTCCGCCCGGCGACTCAAAGCATCGATCACCACATTGGCCTTCCTCGGGTGGTACAAAATGGTGATATCATAGTTTTATCTCCAACCACCTCCGCTGACGCAAGTTAAGATCCTTTTACTTGAACAGATGCTGCAAGATCCGATGATCGGTATATATCTCACAAGGAACACCGTACAAATAGTGTCGCCAAATCTTCAGAGCGTGAACAATAGCTGCTAATTCAAGATCATGGACAAGATAGTTCATGCACCTTCAGCTATCTGGAAGCTTAGGCAATCACCCTATACAACGTAAGACCCGAACATGTAGGATATACCAGTATTGGGGTTGTAGTCAAAGTTGTCTATAGGAGTGATATGGAAAGTTTTGTCTAATTTCATCAAGTCGCGATTGGGTTTTTGATGCGAAATGTGAGTTAATTGTTTAACGAGCGAAATGAGTATCGCACTGAGAAAATGAGCTCCGAATTGAGTTTTGATTGAAGGACTATGTTCGTATTACTATTTTTGACTCATAGGAACAAGAATCATCGAATTCTGAGTTCGTATGATGGAGTTAGAACCCTTTTAGTGAAAATAAACATTGCTGGTGCAACAGGATCTGGTGCGCACCTTTAGCGACCAGATATGGCACTTTTAGCGATGAGATTTTGCTTTTAGCGACCCGAATTGGGTCTTTTTAATGCTATTATGTTTTTAGCCCATTTTTAGCATTTTTTGGGTGAAAGAACACGGCTTGGGGCGATTTTTGAGCAAGAAATCATGGGAAATCTTGAGGTAAGTCACTTGTGATCATTTGAGGGGTCAAACGGACTCCGATTTCAGAGTTCTTTATATGTACGGACTCGTGAGATGATGAGTAAAATTTTGGTATAAAGTTTGTCGAGTTCCGATATGTGGGCCCGAGGTTCGGGTTTTGACTAATTTCGGATTTTGTGCATAAAGTTGAGATTTTTCGATTGGTTTTCAATCCTTTAGCATATTTTGATGTTATGAATCTGAATTTGATCGATCTGGAGCACTCGAAAGTTGATTCGAGGTCCAAACGCATTTCGGAGTAGCTTTTCGGGCTAGTTTGAGGTAAGTAATGTCTTTAAATCCTGTCCTGAGGGTATGAAACCCCGGACTTTACATCCTTTCACGGATTTGGAGTGACGCACACACACTGGATGACGAGTGTGGGGCATGCACGAATTGGGAATTTGAAAAATGTATCATTTTAGGCAACTATTGATTTGCCAAAACCACTTTTAAAGCATATGGTTATTAGTATTACTATGTTTTGTTATACTTGGGCGGTAAGCCATGTTTGGGGGCCTAGTCCCGATCTGTTTTAATCCCTTGAGGGCTATTTTACTGATATTCCTCACTTTGAAACTATGATTTTTACACTCAGTCTTTCTTGTGAAATTGTTGACACTCTTATTTGATAATATTACTATTTCTTGAAATGAGATACCATTTTGGGCCGAGAACCCCGTTTTATTTATGGCCCGAATGGCATGCTGAGAGTGTCTGATTGAGTGAGGCCGAGGGATAATATTGTGAGGATGTTATGATATGAGAGAGGCCGAGTGTCTGAGACTGATTGATGCCATGATTTGTCTTCTTTATAGCGCTTGGGTTATAGGAGCCCCTCCGGAGTCTGTACACACCCCCAGTGAGCACATGTACCTACTGAGTGCGAGTGTCGAGTGATGAGTGATTGGGAGAGGTTTGGTCGGATTCCGCTGGGGTTTGGAAATGGGCCAAACCCACATGAATCAATAGCCCTTATCAAGGGCTATCGACTCATGTAGGTTTGAGTCATTGATTTTCTCGAAATCGGCCGGAGTTGGATTTTTAGGGTTTCTGGTTTTTAGATCTAAAATTAAGGAATTTTGGTCAGGTTTTTAGGGGAATTAAGGGTAGGATGTGGTTGAGGGGGAGGAGGAGATTATCTGGTAAGATTTTGAGGCATTTTGGTGTGGTTCCGCCGCCGGTGGGTGATTTTCGGGCGGCGGAATAGTGTGGTTGGCGGTGAAGAGTGAAAGAGGTTGAAGAGAGAGACAGGGAGACGAGGGGGTTAGGGTAGAAGGGTTCTGAGAGGGGGTGGTAGGGGCTAGGACAATTATATAGGTAGTAAGTGGATGAGTTCGGGACCGTTAGATCAAGATGATCCAACAACTGGGGGTTTGGACGGGGTTTTTGATTTGGGCTGGGGTGTATTGGGTCAAAATTGGGGTTTCGGTAATTGGCCCAACGGATTTTTAGTCTTTTAACACTTAATCCATCTAATTAAATTAATTCAAACAATTCTAATTAATCATAATTAGTTTTAGCCTAATTTCATCTAATTATAACTTAATTAATGAATTAATTAAAAGTGAAACTATTAATTAACACTCCTAATTATTTAAAGCAATTTTTGTAATTTTTCCTAATTAAAATGATTGAATTAGGAAACTAAGTATTAAATTGAAGCAAAACCTACTTATGCAATTTAAAATATTTTTTCTTATTTTATAATTTTTTTAAGAGATGAATTATGACCCTGCAATGCAAATAATTCACAAATAAATACTGAAATTCAACAAAAAATCTATAAAACTAATTTATTTATCGAATTTTGTAGGAGTATCTAGTAGGTGAAAAATCACATGCTCACAGCTGCCCCTCTTTGCTCGGAAACACGAAGAGTTTTTGGGCAAATACAAAGTGAGCAGTTATGAACAACTTTCACCCGTTCGCATACTCCATGTGAAGCGTTTTTGAAAAGTTTGACCGAACCATGCTTCAAGGTTGCCTACATATCCTTGGCTATAAAAGAATCAGGTCAGTGTAGTTCTGGAGGGTTTGGTAGCTGGGACTACCGGGTAACTGTTCATTATCGTTGTTGTTGTTACTGCTTGTTGAGCTCCTTATTACACCAAAGTCGAAAAATAAAATAAAAAGACTAACAAAACCTATCAACTACGAGTTACAAGATTCCTATCTATTAGCCTTCTGAAGCTTGATCTTGAGTCTTGAGTGCTTTTATACAGACCCCGATCTGAATCTTGATGCTTGTTAGTTGTAGGTGTTGGTTCAATCTCCTTAAGCTTTTGGATTAAGACGGGACGTGCATAGCTTGCGACATCAATCTTGCTTTGAGCAGTCCGCACCTTTTCTGCTTCTGTACTTTGGGGTTCGAATCTTTTCCTTTTCTTCTTTCCTTTTATTCTGAATTGAGACGTCTTCTTTCGGATGTCTCGAATCCATTGTCCTAAAGTGTAATCTATGCAAAATCAAAACAAACGGACGAAATGTTCTGCCCCAGTTTTCACTAGGAAAATTTTGTGAGTTTTTGCAACGCAATCTACGTTACTTTATTATTGGGAGCTTCTTCATCCCTTAGTACCCCCTTATTTTGTTCTATTAGGCTCTTAACTACCCGTTTGACGGTCCAGCAATCCTCAGTATCGTGTCCCTCGGCCCTTGAGTGATAGGCACATCGAGTACCTGGCCGGTAAGAAGGGGATTCTGGGTTTTTCCTGTTTTGGGGTACAGGCTGCAACAGACCCATTTGGACCAGCTTCGTGAAAAGGCTAGAGTATGAATCACCAATTGGTGTAAAGTTGGTCCTTCTGGGTGGTTCCCAAGGATTGTTTTGTTGAGGGTGAGGATTATACTGAGCTTGGCGAGGAGGGTTGTTTCTGGGTGGTGGGGCTCGATTTTGATTATAGTGTTGTTGGGCACTCATTATTGGATAAGGTTGAGGCATTACGGCATACGCTGCACCTTGGTGGGGGTAGAAATGACGTGGGGTATTAGAAAAATAGCCTCGGGCTGCCGAGAGTTTCTTATACTAGAGGCCATCATTGTTGATTCTTCTTTCTTCTTCCTATTGGTTGCGCTTCCTGACCCACTCTGGATTGCCTGGAAAGTTGCCCTTGTGGCGGATTGGCTTAGAATGCGACCGATTTTCAGACCATTTTCAACCATCTCTCCAATTTTTATCGCTTCTGCGAATGGCTTGCCCACGGACATCATATTTTGGAAGTAGTCGGCCTCCTGAGCTTGTAAGAAAACGATGACCATTTCTGTCTCGTCCATCGGAGGTTTTACTCTGGCAGCTTTCTCACGCCACTTAATAGCGTATTCCCTGAAGCTTTCTGATGATTTTTTCTTGAGCTTGGACAAAGAATTCCTGTCTGGTGCTATGTCTACGTTGTATTGAAATTGTCTGACAAAGTCCCAGGCCAGGTCGTCCCATATATGCCAGTGGGATATATCTTGGTCCATGTACCACTCAGACGTAATCCCTACCAAGCTCTCCCCGAAGTACGCCATTAAAAGCTCTTCCTTTCCGCCTGCTCCCCTCAGCTGGTTGCAATATCTTTTTAGATGAGCAATGGGATCCCCTTGTCCGTCATATTTCTCAAACTTGGGGGTTTTAAACCCAAGAGGCAGGTGAACATGTGGGAACATGCACAAGTAGGCATAAGAAACACTTTTCTGACCACTTAATCCCTGTATGTTTTTTAGACTCTGCTCAATGCTTTTAATTTTTTCAAGCCATCTCTTCCTGCTCGAGGTTCCTTTTGTCTTGTCCCACGGCGGCTTCATGCCGAGGTTGTTAAGGGTATGAGTTTTGAGTAACATGAGTTGCGTCCAGATGGAACGACGGTGTTTGAAAGGCAAAGGCCGACGACTCGAAGTTTGGTCCAGCTACTGTTGGCGGCACCGTGGCAGAGGTTGGTGGTGCGGTAAAAATGTTGGAGGATACACCGGAAAATAGTTCCTGGGGACAGACCTCAGAAGGCATTCCGGTGAAATGAGCTGACATAGTCGGGTACCCGAATGGGGTAGCTGGGTAACTGATAGGTATGTTGGAGGTTCCTCCTATTCTGGGAACCAACTCGGAAAACTAGGGATGGTGTTGGGCGGTTCCCTACCATTAGACTAGGCGTCCCACATTTCCAACATGCGGCGATGCAGTATTCTATTTTCTTCAGTCGTGGCTGACTCAGATGTCGGGATGACCGAGCTTGGGTCATCCTTAGAGGAATTGATGACTCGTAGATGACTTTCCGATGTCATTTCGACACTCCCTTTCGATCTTTTGAAGTACGGGTGTGAAGCTAGGTTACCGCAAAACCAACCACCTAAAAATGACACCTTAAAAGAGAAATAAAACCAAAAAACCATTAGATTGAGGCATTCAACATATAGGGAGTCGCACGTTGGGGGTATGCAATATAACTGGGCAGTTAAACGCTTTCTACATGTCTTGTATCGGTTGAGTGTTTCATCCCGACTTTTTTTTTTTTTGAAATTTCGTTTCCTTCTTTGCTCTCTCTCTTTTTTTTTTCAAAATTTCTTTCTTTCTTCTTCTAGATTGTCTTTTCCTTTTTAGGGCTATGATCGAACCCGGCGTGAATTGCCTACGTATCATGACGCCGCGTGAATCAGATCATTAAATAGTTCAAGTGAATAAATACAAAAGGAAATAAACATTCTCTCTTTCCAGTTTCGTTTTCATTAAGTAAAACTTCAAATTTCATTCATTACAAAAGACTCTGACATACGTTCTTGGAAATTTTAAAAACTACAAAAGACTTAAAGTAGACTTAAACAGACTGTAACAGGAAAACGAAATACAGACTCAAAAAGGAACATCATGAATACATAAGTGTCTCTATTGTTCCAGGGGCCTGCGGGACATTAGTCGGTCTCGCCTTGGGCCTGTGTGCCATGTCTTGTTGGAGGCGATTCAAGTCATCCATTATCTGGAGGACGAAGATCATCATCGTAGCGAAGAAGGTAGATCGGGTCATATCCTCACATTCTTGGCATTTTGTAACAACATAATCAGTGATTTCTCTGACCCTTTGCCTGATGATACCCTTTTCCTGGAGTAAGCGCCCGATCTGTTGGGATCTAGCCTCTAAAACCTGGGTGTCCTTATGGTTCTGTTCTTGAAACTGTTGAAAATCTTCCTCCAGCTGAGTCATCATCGCATAACAGTGTTCCCTTTCTGCTTTGAACTTTTTTGCTCGTTTAGCCATTTCATTTTCGAGGGTGAAAACCTTTTCTTTTAGTCCTGTAACTTCTTGGTCATATTTTCTTTTCAGCTTTTGAACAAACTCTACCCTTTCCTCCACATTTCTTGCCAATTTTGCTCGAGCTCTGGTCAATTCCTCCTCAAATTTGTCCAACTCATCCCCATAGTCGCACAATTGCCTAAGACTATTGATAAGTCTTTCATTAGTTCTGCTTCTTTCTGGGTTCTCAGCAGCTATTTTCATTTTTTGGATCTAGGCTCGGAGAGACTCATTTTCTTTGATCAACCTATTTTTCTCCCCTTCAGCTATGGTGGTTTGCAAACTGTTTTCAAATTTGATATCTCTAATATGGGCTTCCAATTTGCTTATTGTGGCCCTGTAGTTGTTCTCTTTTCCCAACCGGCCCCAAGGCTCTTGCGCTTCATCGGTAAACTATTATACGTGGGGCCTCTTCGCCGGAGTTCCGGCTCTTGGTGCTCTCTACCCCTTCTACCATACCAAGTGGTGTATCCAGACTCTACCTCACCTATGTATAAATCCCTCACTCGAGTTTGTGGCTCCAAAAATCTACACTGATGCCAAATCTGGCGGACCCTATCCTCCGGAAATCCGGCTCTTGGGCATAATTCAATGACTTGCCGACTTAGGTCTTCATTGTGTAGAACATTTGATGCCTTCCTAGTTGTCGTAAGACCCGATGTGGGGCATACAGTTGAATACTTCGGAGACCCATCAACAGAATATAGCATACTTCCGCTGACATATAGATGACTTCGTTGATAGGGAGTCAACCGAATGTCCATTCAATTTGGTCGGCAGTCAAAGAACTCAAGTGTGCAAGCCAGGCTTCTATGCCTTCTGGAAATTCATGCCCCTCTACCCGAGTCCTATGTTCTTCAATGCAATTTAGGCCAGTCAGACCGTAATTCATATACCCTGGGCGATGGCAGAGATGTTCGATCATCCAGATTTTCAAGAGTAGATTGCATCCCTCGAAGAACTTTCCTCCAGATTGGCAAATAGTTAAGGCACGGTAGATTTTTGCCACGATCATTGGTACAAGAGTTCCATTAGACTTTTTTATCATGAAGTCGGCTACTCCTACGAGTCCAATATCTATACATCCATCGCTCCTCGGGCAGATTAGGATTCCCAAGAATGCTACACAAAGGCCAATCCCCGGCGGGCCTCCCATTTAGTTTGACTCCCGTGGTGGGTTAAACCGGTGTTCACAGCTTCAAAACCCCGAGGATCCGCGTAACGATGGTAAAGGAAGTAAAATGTGTAGAATCCCTCAGATAAGTTTGAATCTTGGATTTTCCGACTGATGCTCAAAAGGTCCAGGAATTTGTGAGGAGTCACAGCTCTGGGCGCTACCGGATAATGGCTTTTGAGATTCTCACTGAGGCCAGCATACCCCACTATCTCTTCCAGTGTGGGTGTTAATTCAAAATCTGAGAAAAGAAACACATTGTGTGCGGGATCCCAGAATGGTAATAGAGCCGCAATCATGTCTAACCTCGGCTTAATCTTCAAAAGGCCGGTGAGCCCGCCTAAAGCTTTTACCACGGCACCTCTACTGACCTCCCCCAGGTTTCTCCACCACATATGGAGTCCTATGGGAATTTCCTCCACAGCAACAAAAGTTGTTGATTCAACCCCTTTACCCTCTCATAGGACTCGCTGTCCAAGTCGATGGTATTCTTCGCCTTACGAGTCAAACTTCGACTCGGACGGTTAGTAAATACATATATAAAAACTTTGTTTTATAAAGTGTTGATATATTTTCTCATGATAACTTTAATTAAATGTATCTATTACTGACGACGATGAACTATAGGTACCTCAGTAAAGTTGACTGCTATATTTGACAAGAAACACCCCTTTGAAGATGATTTAATATCGGGGCCACATTACACGTTAGTTATTCAAGAATTTGAGAAATGGGTTCGTGATGGTCTTCTAGCTAAACACGATCAAAAGTGAGTTACTTTCATCGATCTACAATGTATGGGTTTTATCAATTATTATGTGAATATAATATGTTTTTTCCAAATCCTTGTAGAAAGGATAAAGAAGACCATTACAAGAAACAGAAGTCAACACTGCCTATACCGTTGGATTTTGGAGTTCATGAAGTCACTTAAAAAAATTGGTTTTACCTTCTCTCATTTGACTGTCAAATATGGAATGACGTTGTAAGATATAACACTTGTACATTCAGTTTATTTCATATTTTGATACACAGTTTGTCAATACATTGTGTTTTACTGTTTTGTTATTCTCTTATAAAGTCAGTATTCATGTTATTCATGCATCTGAACACAATATTGTATTCAATGTATCTTAATGTATTCTATGCTTTCATTGAATTCACTATATTTTGGTATATACACTATAATCAATGATAACATATTATCTCAAACTTCATTATTTTTCAATGTTATATCTAGAAATTTTTTATATGTAGTATGTATTTAACTGTATACACTAATTACTACAGCACTTTTCAACAGTATGTATTAACTTGTTTGCACAGTTAAACAAGTACATGTATTCAGCATTTACTGACGATATTTATTCAATTTTATATACAATATATTGATGTTATTTTCTACTACCTGAGAAAGAAGGGCAAGTACAATCAAACCACCAACTTCAAATATATAGTTGTTGATTGTATATTCAAGACAAGAGTTGCTGAAATATTCGACAAGTATAATGATACATATAGTAATGCAAGTGTAGCCACGGAAGAAGATGTTGTATGTGAATACATAAGGGGCTACAGATTGCTAGCTAATGTACCATGACATGCGGTTGATAATGTCCTGATACCAATCAACTTGAAGGACAAACTTCATTGGATATTGGCAGTTGTCTCATTTAAGGAGAGATGTATCAACATATATGACTCCTACCAATCAGCAGGCCATGATGCTTATGTGCGTACGGAGATAGATAAGCTTGCTAAGCTTGTACCTCTGTACCTATCAATCATTGGTTTCTACAGAGATAAGCAAGGAATAGATTGGTCTCGTGAACCAGCATACAATGAAAAGGCACAAACTGATCCCTTTGCAGTTGTTTTTATTTCGAATGTGCCCCAACAAAAGGCTGGGAGCATGTATGAATTCAATCCTTTTTGCATTCTTGTATCATTTATAATACTAATAATATGAGTTTTATTTAATTTTGTCAATCTACATTTTCAGGGATTATGGGTTGCATGTCGCAGTATATGCAGAGTATTTGAGCACTTATGGATTGGTTTCACAAATAACATTTGATGCCAATTACTCCATCAAAGATATGGTGAACTCCTTTGGGACTATGCTATGCAGAAGATAGACGCTGATTCCATAAGCGAAAATGAAGCACCCGCAAATATTGTTAGACGATTGACATATTCGGATACTTCTGTGAAGATAGTTTTAGAATAGTTTAGTTGAATATAGTTTTTGAAGATAGTTTTTTCTGAAGATAGTTTTTTGAATATTGTTTTGGTAAAGATGGTTTTATGTTAAGAAAAACTCATGTATTCACTATATGTATTATATTCAGAGTGTTTATTCAGCAATTTTAATGCGAGGCTAGAATGCATAGTTTAACATGTAATATACCTTACATTTGAGGTGATTTAATGATAAAAATACACTTGTTATGTGTTTAATAGATTTTATTTTATGTGTAGGTGCATTGGAGATGGTAACGGAGCTAAAGGGATGCAAATACGTCGAAAAATACGCAAAAGGAGACACCCGGGCGACAGAACCCTACAGCCTGACCCTACCTGGCGTTAGCCAGGCCTTGGGGCTGAAACGCCAGCCCTAACCTGGCGTTAGCCAGGCGTTAGGGTTGAAATGCTAGCCCTAGCCTGGCGTTAGCCAAGCCTTAGGGTCCAAACGCCCGGGGTTCCCAGTTCGGCCAAATCCGAGTTTTGACGAGTTTAAGTGTTTTTCGGTTAAAATAGAAGTCTCCTACATGGTTAGGGTTCGCCATGTAGGAGCAATGGAATGCGGTTTGAATTGTGGGTACCAAAGAAAAGGTCTAAAGTCTCAAAGGGGCTAGCAATGGAATTTTGTAATTCTTATGTGACAAGCACATCCATGATCAAGCAAGAAAATGCCTACGTCATCTCCTAGACCAGCATAACCTACAATTTTGCTTCGATTAACACACGGGGCAAGTTCTAGACTACACAGGATAGCATAGAAAATAACTAAACCTCACTCACACTTTGCACATGACTCAATCACAACGGTTTTATTCAACTCTCAAGTTAAGCAGACACACAAAAAATTGAGAGAATTAAGCAATATTACACTATGTAGAATACAAGTCAAACAACTGAGCTAAGGCGTCACAAAATAGGTTAATATACCGGCATCAAACATGTCATGGGGTATCTCTAATTTACTCAGTTTCTTCCTAACTACTCTAAAAACAAAAAAAATAAACTTAATTTAAATTACCCGATTCAAGTTATACCCTTGGAAAAGAACCGTGGTCCAAAGAAAAACCAAGGGGGAATTACTACACTACCTGAAAAAAATCTTTTTTTTTTTTGGTATTTTCTTTAGACTCACTTCCCTCAAGAGAGTTGTCGAAGAGGTCCATCGTCGGGAAAAGTCCAAATTTTTATTTTTTTTTAAAACTACAAGACTTAATAGAAAGATCATTTACTTTAGCATGAATACAATTACAACATTACAAACCCACATATAGTACAACAAGTCCACACACCCTACACTTAATCCATGCACTGTCCCCAGTGCATTATATAGATACAAAAGCAGTAATAAAAGCAAGGTACGAGAAACTCCCTGATCATTCAGCGTCGTCGTCATCTGACGCTCTCCACTCCTCTTCATGATCATCTTTGTCATCATCTTCCTCATCCGATCGCATTGGTTTTGCATCAGATTCATCAAGAGTGTTGATATCCTCATCATCAGGGAGCCTGTATCCCTCACCCGCTCCAATCATCTGCAGCGCATGAGCATTTAGCGGGTACCTGTGATCCAATTCAACTCTCTCATCAACTGACGCTAGCCGACCTCCTATTCGCAAATGAAAATCCATCATCCCATAAAGATGGGCCATGAAGTTTTCATCCCGCACACTGCATTCTGCATCGGTCAAGGAGGGCTCTTCCTTCAGTCTTAGGCTAGAGATGTCAATCCCTCGTTGGAATTGATCGATGGTATGGTCAAAGTTGAGCTCAACCGCTACATTCTCATTTAGAAAGAACTGAGTTATGAAGTTTAGGAATGGTATTCGGTCAATTCTATTGCTCGAACGCACCAACCCCATTTGATAGCGCATCAGCTGACCCACATTTACCCTTTTCCTCGTCATGAGGAAGTAGAGCACACAAATCCTCTCTCGGCTGATTAAGGTGTCATGGTTGCATGGTAGTATCCGTGCATTAATCACTTTAAGCCACACCTGGGTCTCAGGCTTCATATTTCTTTGGAAATCTTTTATGGCAATTTGTGGCTCTATCCCAAATCCAAGCAGCTGTGGAAGCAACCCCACAAAGTGTGTGCCTCACCTCTCTATAGTTGGGTTGGCGGATGAATTGCTCTAGAGGCTCTACCGGAACATTTGGTGCACCTAGGAAGTCACAAATGGCCTTGGCCGATAAATCTACCAAGTGCCCAAGAATTGGCACCAATCCGTTCTTTTCCTTAGGGTCAAACTCTGCATAGAATTCTCGGACTAAGTTGAAGTTGATGTCACCATTGTGTCTGAACACATATCCCAGCCCCAACTCATGGATGCTCTGCCAAATCGCTGGGAATTTTGATCTTAGACTCCCTTCCTTAATGGCCCCTTCAGCGTGAACATGCTTGGGTTTGCAGCGTGCATACCATTTCCTGGATTGCACTGGTATGTTGTTGAGACCATATTCCCTTTCACCAGTGGTCGCTGTCTCATAGCAGCGACAGCAGCTACTTCTTCCTTACCAGTCATACTGGAAGTTGCATCCCCCCTCTATTTCTTTTCTTTTGGGGTTGTGGGGGTTTTTCTTCGGTTTTATCTTGGGCCGACAACGTAGCCTTCCCCTTTCCAATGGATCTTCTGGGTAGCATTTTTTTTCCTACACATATGATTAGTAGTTAGTGGGTGTCACAAAGTGTGTACAAAAGCTTTCCAAAGGTTACTTAGATTTCACCTTGGTACGTTAATGAATAATTGACCCAAAGGATTTCTCGTGAGCCTCTTCACACTTAACATTTCATGGAATTTACAATGCATGATACTAATAGGATGTTTCCCGGAGACTCGGGATCCAAATGGGATATGTATTTCCATTGAGGCATTATATCGATCACTTGGCATGCACAATGCCATGAGAGCTCTTATGGAATTGAGGGATTGCCTCATGTACCCACATCTGGGTGGGGTTCTATAATACCACTTAGTTTAACAAATGCAGCCCATTCCTAGAGGGTTTCGGGGAATTGGGATGCAAAACATCATACCATATGACCATGAAATTCATAATCCCATAAGGAACCACCATGAATCATGGTTACACCATATATAATTGTAACACCCAAGTCAAACTTACAGAGAATAGGGATAAAATCATACCTCAACGATTGATGAGTGTTAATTTGATGAGGTGAGCCCCGAAATTGAACCTGTACAAACTTGTGGGTGTTGTGGGTGAGCTGTAGGTGTAGAGTTGATGTGGGAGTGATCTATGTGTTGTAGTGTGAGTGTGAGAGCAATTCGTTGTTTGTGTAAGTTGTTTGTGTGCTTGGGAGAAAACTCTTGCTTGAGAGGGAGATGGGAGATGAAAAAATTAGAAGAAGATACTTACCTTGCGTTAGGCGTGCATTTTAGTCTTAAATTCCGGACCCTTTGGCATTAGCCAGGCATTGGAACTCAAACGCCCAGCCTACCCTGGCGTTAGCCAGACATTATAGCTGAAATTCCCCGCCTACCCTGGCGTTAGCCAGGCGTTATAGCTGAAATGCCCAGCCTACCCTGGCGTTAGCCAAGCGTTAGAGCTGAAACGCCAGGTACCCCCTGGCCTTCGTCTCACCTTCCGTCATGCACGAATACTGCTCGTTTCACTTGAATTCACTCGCGAGCTCGTTAGTACCTATAATTATATGAAATTCTTCAAGCTATGTTAAGATTTAACTAAGTATTGGGTTGCCTCCCAATAAGAGCCTTAGTTAATGTCGTGGCACGACGATTACAACAAGTCAATAGGTTGCCTCCTATGAAGAGCCTGATTTAATGTTGCGGCACGACGCAGAACCTCGCCTCAGTCATCAGCGAGCACGACTTTGGTCTTCTCACGATTTATGGTACCACCCCAATAATGTTTGACACTATGCCTATTCACTAAAAATATTCTTTCACCATGTATAGCTCGCAATTCAAGTGCACCATATGGAGTGACTCTCACTATTTCAAACGGGCCTGACCATCTCGATTTCAGCTTTCCAAGAAACAGTCTAAGCCTAGAATTGAATAATAGTACCTGTTGGCCCGACTCAAAATGATGCGGATGTATATGTTTGTCATGCCATCTCTTGGTCTTTTCTTTGTAAATTTTGGCATTTTCGTATGAGTGCAATCTGAACTCATTCAATTCATCCAACTGCATCATTCTTTTCTCACCCGCGGCTTCAGGGTTCATGTTTAACTTCTTGATGGCCCAATACGCCTTGTGTTCAAGCTCTACGGGCAGGTGACATGCCTTCCCATAGACCAGCTTGTACGGTGATGCCCCAATTGGTGTCTTGTATGCTGTTTANATTTTGACACATAGTCAACTGCCAGCAAAATGTATTTCTTTCCTCTGGACAATGGGAATGGACCCATAAAATCTATCCCCCATACATCAAAAATTTCCACCTCCAGGATATTATTCAATGGCATCTCGTGCCTCCTTGTTATTGTTCCTGTTCTTTGGCATTGGTCACACTTTTTAACAAATGCGTGTGCATCTTTGAATAGTGTTGGCCAAAAGAACCCTGATTGTAGCACTTTTGCTGCCATTCGATTGCCACCATGATAACCTCCATATGGTGATGCATGACAATCGTACAACACCCGTTCCACTTCTACATCAGGAATGCATTTCCTCATTAACTGATCACCACATTCTTTGTACAGGTAGGGATCATTCCTGTAGTAAAATTTCACATCGTGTAAGAACCTTTTCCTTGCTTCAGATTTTATTTCCGGGGGAAGTACCCCACTCANCCCCAATTGCATGGTCACTTGCATCACACATAAGTTCAAATGGTAGTGACCAATCAGGTGCAACAATTATGGGGGCAGTTACCAATTTCTTCCTGAGTTCCTCAAATGCCTTCAGGCAGGGTGTATCAAAATTAAACTTGATATCTGTTTCCGGCAACCTGCACAATGGAGTAGCAATTTTAGAGAAATCTTTAATAAAGCGCCTATAAATTCCTGCGTGTCCCAAGAAACTCCGAACACCCTTCACTGAATTTGGTGGAGGTATTTTCTCAACTGCCTCCACTTTTGCCTTATCAACTTCGATGCCACTTTTAGATATTCTATGACCCAAGACAATACCTTCCTGCACCATGAAGTGACGTTTCTCCCAATTTAACACCAGATTCATTTCTTCACAATGGGCCAACACCATGCTCAGGTTTTTCAAACAGTCATCATAAGATGCCCCAAAGACTGAGAAGTCATCCATAAACACTTCTACGAATTTTTCCACCATGTCGGTGAAAATCGCCATCATACATCTCTGGAAGGTGGCTGGTGCATTGCAAAGACCAAATGGCATTCGCTTGAAGGCGAAGGTGCCATAAGGGCAAGTAAAGGTGGTCTTCTCCTGATCCTCTGGGCATATGACAATTTGATTGTAACCTGAATACCCATCCAGAAAGCAATAATATTCATGCCCCGCTAGCCTGTCCAGCATTTGATCAATGAATGGGAGTGGAAAATGATCCTTGCGGGCTGCTTTGTTGAGCTTTCGATAATCTATGCAGACTCTCCAACCCGTGATAGTGTGGGTAGGAATTAGCTCATTTTTCTCATTCTCAATCACAGTCATTCCTCCCTTTTTGGGTACACATTGAACTGGGCTCACCCAATTGCTGTCAGAAATAGGAAAGATGATGCCTGCATCCAGCAATTTTATGACTTCTTTCTTTACTACTTCTTTCATAATGGGATTCAGCCTCCTTTGTTGCTCAACACTCGGGCGAATTTCGTCTTCCAAAAATATTTTATGCATGCAAAATGATGGACTGATACCTTTAATATCTGTGATGGTCCACCCAATTGCCTTTTTGTGCTCACGAAGTACCCTAAACAATTTTTGTTCTTGTGTATTGGTCAGGCTGGATGAGATGATCACGGGCAATGTTTCAGAGTTCCCCAAATAGGCATAGCGTAAATGTGCTGGAAGAAGTTTGAGTTCCAGATTTGGAGCCTCTTCAATAGATGGCTTAGGGAGGGTTAGAGTAACAGGCTTATTCAACTCTTCAAATTTTCCTATCCTGTGGAGGTAACTGCAGGACACCTCAAGAATTTTCTCAATATCTTCCCTTGTTTTATCCTCACAGTTTTCTGCATCCCCAACCAACACCCGCTCAAGAGGGTCAACAGGATTCATTTAGGAAACCATGGACTCCGATTTGCTTTCCACTACAGAAATCATGGATAGTGGACAGGTAACTTGAGTGCCTTATAAACATTAAACACCTCCACTCGATCACCAACGCGCATTGTCATCTTCGCTTCACACACATCGATAATAGCTCGGCATATAGCTAGGAATGGACGCCCCAAAATAAATAGGACTTCCAAATCAGGCTCATAGTCCAAGATAATGAAATCAGCTGGGAATATGAATGATCCCACCAGAACCAGCACATCTTCAATTACTCCCTCAGGATGGGCTAGGGAGCGGTCTGCCAATTGTAAAATCACTGTTGTTGGGCGTGGTTCACCCAATCCCAACTGCTTGAACACATGGCATCAAATTAATACTTTCCCCAAGATCGCACAGAGCTCGCCCGAATGCATGCTTACCAATTGAGATTTGGATAGTAAAGCTACTCGGATCTTTTAATTTCTAAGATAGCTTGCTTTGAATTCTTGAGCTAACTTCCTCAGTGAGTGCCACAGTTTCGAACTCAGTCAGCCTTCATTTATTTGCCACAATGTCCTTCATATACTTAGCATATTTGGGTACCTCCTGCAGAATGTCTACCAGTGGAATATTGATTTGTACCTGCTTCAAGAGATCAAGGAACTTTTTGTATGCTGCATTATCTTTCACCTTTTGCAGCATTTGAGGTAATGGAGGGGGTGTCCTTGCACCAAATGGTGGAGGTTTCTCAGCACTCGCCTCCTTTTCTGGCTTATCTGATTCTATCAGATTGTCTGAAGTTGGTTCAATAGTGGTTGTTCTCTCATCAACATTTATCTTCTTTCTCCGACTGGGCTGGACTGTCTCTAATTTCTTGCCATTTCTCAATGACATAGCATTAACAGGTGCTTTAGGATTAGCTTCAGTGTCACTTGGTAGAGCCCCTGTTGGTCGGGTATTTTGAGAACTGGCGAGTTGCCCCACTTGACGTTCTAATTTCTCATGGCTACAGTCTGGGCTTGGTGATCAGCCATTATTTTCTGATTGAAAGCAAGTTGGTCATTCATCATTCTCTTCATAATATCCTCAAGTCTTGCTGATGGTTCAGCCTGAGGTGGTTTGTACTGCTATTGAGGTGCTGGATGCCTTTAATTATGCTGAGTGCTCTAATTTCCACCCCAAGAGAAGTTTGGGTGGTTTCTCTAGTTGGGTTTATAGGTGTTTCCATATTTATTTGCTTGTCCCCTAGTAGCGTTACCCACAAAGCAGACAGACTCTGGATTAACTGGACATATCTCACTTGAATGACCCTCTCCACAGACTTCACAAAATACCTGAATCTATTGCACTAGTTGGGTCTGTTGCACTGGTTGAGATTGTTGCTTGTTAATGATCAGGTTCATCTGATTGACTTGGTTAGTCAATGTGGAATCTAGGCGGACAATGCTGAAACCACATCTAGTTCAAGAACCCCTGGTGATTTCTGAACCATATTTCTCACCATCTCACCTTGCCAGTCTGGATTGCTTTTGGAGAATTTATTCAGTAGTGCCACTATTTCATCATAATTCTTCTCCAACACCTGACCTCCAGCTGCTGCATCTACCACAATTTTTGTTTGCGGATGGAGCCCCTCAATGAAAGTGTGTACTAACACCTCGTTTGTCTGATTGTGATGAGGACAGTTTTTGAGTAGCCCCTTAAACCTTTCCCATGCTGAATATAACGATTCACTTGTTTTCTGCCTAAAGGAGACTATCTCACTCCGGATCTTTGCGGTCTTTCCTGAAGGGAAAAACTTGCCAGAAATTTTCTCGCTAGATCGTTCCATGTTGTGATGGAATTAGCTGGTTCTGCCTTCAGCCATCGCTTTGCTTCGGCCAATATAGAGAATGGGAAAAGTGTGAGCCTCACATAATCTGGCGTAACCCCGTTAGTGATATAAGTATCACTAGTCTCCAAGAAGTTCAAAATGTGTTGCTGTGGATCCTCGTGTGGAAAACCAAAAAACTGCCCGTTTGCATGAAGTAGTTGGATCATGCTGTGTTTCAGCTAAAAGTGCCCAGTGATTCTGGGCTTCACGATGCTGGAGGTAACATTAGCAATTCTTGGCATTGCCACCTCCTGAACCACCATGTGTTGTTCCTCTTCCATGTTCACAGGAAATCAGATGAAGTCCTGAAGATTGTCTGTATCTCTTGCTTCTCGCAATCTCCTGTGAAATGATCTCTCAGGTTCGAGTTCAAAGCCATCAAGTCTATCCTGGCTTCTGACCCTACGTATTCACTCGAAGTTCCTGAGATTAGAGCAAAAATCATGTGACGTTAGACTCAATGAAATAAACAATTAAAGCAAGTAACTAAAAATTAGTCTATATTCAGACCCCCGGCAACGGCGTNAACTACTTATTGAATCACTCTAATTGCTATTTAATCGAGCCAAAACAAAATCCAAGAATATAACTAATTTATTCTATGATTATATGAACTAATTATCAAGTAACGAGAATATTGTTGTGTATTCAGTAGAGACAAATATTCCAGGGTTGTGATCAATTCACCATTCATATTGCATTCTAATTAACTCTCAGTTTCATATAATTCACTCATGGTTGCTAATTAATTGATAATTGCTCTCGTATCCTTCTCCCGAAGTACTACTCGCCTATTCTCAATAGATTAACGCCT
>MDKI01092187.1:0-35395 GCA_005239505.1 Nicotiana paniculata | reverse complement strand
AAGCTATATGAAGTATCCGAGAAGTAAGTTCACCAACGGGGGAAACCATAGCCTTAGCCTTTTCATCATAATTGTTTACAACATATTGTAGTAATTGTTTGATATTATTATTGTCAGTAGAATTAGCAAAACATCAACAATTTATATTCAAAAAGTCTTGAGAGAATTGATTGAGTAAAAGTTGTGTATTCTAAAGACTTGATTGATACGTAAATTCCCTGTGGGATCGACTTTGGGCATAACACCCTGGATTATATTTACAACGCCCGCTTAGTCTTTTATAAGACATAGTTGAGCGTGTTCAACAGTAAAAATGGAAAAAATAGAACGGGACTTCAAGGTCTGCGAACGCGCCAACAGATCTACCTTGAGCTCCACTGAACAAGTTCGAGCTGCTACGCCTCTCGATCAGCTGGGACCAATGCCAAAATCTGCACAAGAAGTGCAGAATGTATTATGAATACAACCGACCTCATGTACTATGTAACCTAACCTCGACGAAGTAGTGACGAGGCTAAGGCGGGTCACTCACACTACAACATGTACGTAATATATAATAAAGACAGGAAAGCAAATTCAGAACGAAATAAGAGAGTCAATTGAAAACAATAGCTACAACTTCAGGAAATAATCCAACGGCGTTCAGATTACCAATCCTTAAAGTTCAAAAAAAAATATCGTAAGGCTCACACGGCTCAAGGAAACAGAAATACATAGGTTATTGCGGCGCCCAACCCGATCCCATTATACATCACATAATCCTCTCTTATTTTCTCGTAACAACATTAACAACAATGAGTTTTATATATATATATATATATATATATATATATGTATGTATGTATGTGTGTGTGTGTGTGTTGCGGCGCACAACCCAGTTCCATCATATCACAACATCAGTATCATAATTCACCCTTATTTTACCAAAAAAATCCACCCTTATTCCACCATATCAATCTACCCTTATTTCACTTGTTGCAGCGTGCAACTAGATCCCGTTATATCAATACCAAATACTCAATGTACACAATAAAATTAATAATTTAAATCACGAAAATCCTTTACGGTCAATAAATACCAAACTGAACCAAATAGGAAACCTTGTACAATATTAAAATCTAAATAAGTATACACAACGAAATCAGTCCAAAAATTACAACTAGAAGGTGCAAATAAACTAACTTAAGCAAATAACAGGAGATCATGAAACTACGAAAAGATCTAACATCATTAACAGGAGAAGACAATGATTAACAGGTAACAGTTAAGCATGTAAACACATTTATAGCATATAACAATTAAGACAGGGAAAGATATCTTTAAGGAAAAACGGGAAAATAGGAAAAACAGATAACTCGGCGACGCATAAGCACTCCTCACCTCGCATATACGCCGCTCACATGAAATTCACATAGTACATAATTCGAGGGTTCCTAATTCTCTCAAGTCAAGGTTAACCACGACACTTACCTCGCTCCAAAGATCGCTCAATGCTCAACCACAACTTTTCCTCTATAATCCGCCTCCAAACCACTTGCATCTAACCACAATTGACTCAATAATATCAAATATTGCTATACAAATCAATTATAATGCATAAATTTAGAATTCCTAAACTTTCCCTCAAAAAGTCAAAAATCGACCCCGGGCTCGCTTGGTCAAAACCCGAGGTTCGGACCAAAATACAGTTACCCATTCACCAACGAGCCCGATTATGTAATTAGTTTCGGAATCTGACCTCACATTGAGGTCAAAATCCCAATTTGAAAAAATCCTCAATTCTTCCTAAATCCCTAGTTTTCTACCGTAGATGAACAAAGATTAGGGCTAGAAATTAATGGGTAATGTTAGAAATGGAAGAAAATGAGCTAAAGAGTACACACATATGAATTGGTGTTGAGTTTTCTCTTCAAAATCGCACCTAGGCCGAGCTCTAATGGAGAGTGTTTATGAAAAAATTGAAGAATCCCTAGGTGATTTTGTTTTAAATCACTGGTGTTAGGCTGTCTTCGCGTTCGTGAAGGGCCTGCCAAGATCGTGAAGCAGCGTCTCAAATATCCTACGCGTTCGTGAAGGCTTATACTCACCAGCCTACGCATTCGCGAGCCATGTGATGCGTTCGCGGAGAGTATAGGTCATTCCCCCCCCCCCCTAGGTCCCATGCCTACGCGTTCGCGAGAGGCTGGTCGCGTTCGCGAAGGGTAATGCCCTTATTGCTCCGCGTTTGCATCCCAGCCTTCGCATTCATGAAGAAGAATTTCCACCCAGCCCCAGTTCACTCTTCACGTTTGTGAGAGTACCTTCGCAAACGCGAAGAACGAAACCAGATGACAGCTGAAGCTGAAGAAAACCAGATTTTTCTAAGCCCAAAACCATCCATAGCCTATTAGAAATTCATCCGAGCCCTCGGGACTCCAAACCAATTATGCACACAAGTCCAAAAATCTCATACGAACTCGCGTGAGCAATCAAACCCCCAAAATAACGCCTAGAGCTATGAATCGGACACTAAATCAAAGGAAATTTTCATGAAAACTTTAAAACTTCTATTTTCACATCTGAACATCCGAATCACGCCAAACCAACTTCATTTCTCACCAAATTTGACAGACAAGTCATAAATATAATAGTGGACCTATACCGGACTCCGGAACCAAAATACGAACCCAGTATCAACAAGACCAAACATCATTCAATTCCTAAAAATCGTTAAACTTTTAATTTTTAACAAAATTAATAACTCGATCTATGGACCTCCGAAATCTATTTCAAGCATACACTCATGTCCCAAATTACGATACGGATCCACCGGGATCGTCAAAACACGAATTTGGATCTGTTTGTTCAAAACGTTGACCGAAGTCAACTCAAATGAATTTTTAAGGCAAAATTTCACATTTTATCAGTTTTAACATAGAAGCCTTCTGGAAAAATACCTGGATTGCGCATGCAAATTGAGGAAGGCTTAAAGGAGCTACTAAAGGCTTCAAAACACGGAATTAGATTCTAATACTCTAGATGACCTATAGGGTCATCACAAATACAATCTTTCTTATCCTATATTTCTCGAATAATTTGGCTACAGCAAAAAGAAGTGTCTCAGCAACTAAGTTTCTTCAATACCTAGCTAAAGTAAAGAGAAAAAAATTCTCAGATTTAGATGGTAGCTTAAATTGTATCCAATCTTTAGCTTAAGAAACTTGATGCAAGTTCCATGGTTCCTATTGTGTGATTCTTGCGTGCAATGTCTCAGGAAATCTTTATGCATCTCCCCACAAGTGATAGGTTTCTCTACAAAATAGATTGGATTCTCGTATTTAATATTTCCAAATGCATATAAGAATCAGTTTTAATAATCAAAAAATGAACATTGCACTATTCTTAATTTAAGAAATAAGCACTTAACAATAAAACTATCCTGCTTAAAAGTGTAAAACCCAAATTGTGGAGATAATAGTTCTTATTATAGTTTACAAGCAATATATTACTCTACTTCTGTAATTATTCAAGTTGAGAAGAAAAGTTAAAGCTAGATATGGTATAAAATATTTATCCAACTATTAACCAAATGCCTTAAAACAGAAGGCACATTGCTCCAGCTCTGATTTGTCTTGCTTTCATGTAAACCTATGATACATGATGCTTTAGAAGACAGTATAGTAAATTACAGAAAATCTGGACCCAGACAAATTAAGGCTTAGAAAGAAAAAGCACGGTTAAAATAGAAGGGAAAACCGGAGGTGCTCCCGGTATTTGGTCGACCCTCCAGTTGTACGTTTTCACTTTTATATCGTTGTCATCGATCCTTTTCTCTCCCGACTCGATCCTCTTTGTGAGTTCTTTGAACATTCTCATGATTGTGGGGTCCACTCCTGATCCATTGTTGCTCGACAATTCCGGGACTGGTTCAGCACGATGAGTAGTTTCCGGTCCCACCACACTCAGGGTTTTTTCCTGGCTTTGCAACTGAGCGATGGCAATCTGTTGTGCTTGCAACATTTAGAAAATCACTTGGAGACTGACTTCCCCATCTCCTCGACCCTGTGTTCTTTGACCATTGGGTTGAACTTCTCCACGCACGCTTCCTCTGACGTCCGTGCCCAAGTCGACGTTTATAGCAATGTGTGAACTAACATCGGCTGGGTTAGGAACTGGTGCTACCCCAGGGTTGAGCAGTGGCACACCGGCCCCTGAAGCTGTTGCATTTTCATTTTTCCCGTGGAATCTGAGGCTGTCGTGACCATGCACTGGTGTATTTGCTGAGTTCGACATGTTTTAGCCTGAAATTAAAGAATCTTTAACAAGAAAAAATGTGAAGAATAACGTGTGTTATCAGAAAACTAGCACTGAAATAACCACTATTATCTTTAGCCCCACGGTGGGCGCCAAATTGTTTACCTCGAAAATATGAGTAACAATTAAATTTGATTTGTGATTTTAAAGATATGTGATCTAGTCCAATACTAATTAATAAACAAGAAATGTAGAGTATGAATGAGAAGAATTGATAAACCAAACAGGTGTTGCTAGAGTAGTAGAGACCTCGAGCTCGATGACTGCGAGGTGAGTTAGGAGCAATAAAGCAAGAACAGTAAAGTAAGTGTAATAAAGCTAAAGCGTGATTCTAAAGAGCAGTAAACGAGAAAAGTAAGATAGTATATTCTTTGCCAATGATCAGATGCCTTTACAAATGATTGGGGTCTCCTTTATATAGGAGGTGAAACCCTAAATAAGGTACAGTTCTATTTTTGGTAAAGAATCTTATTGGTACAGCTGTATAACCACCTAGTACGGATTTGTATTAATTTGTACAAATCTATCCCGGAATTTGTGCCATGATCCTTGGGGACGCGGCGATAATCTTGTCCTTTCCGAAACAAACTCATAACGGCACTATTCGGCATCGGCCGTGTCTTGCTTCGATGCTCATTGAGCACCCGGGCCCTCGAGCCTCTTGTTCCACCTTCGAGCTTGACCTCGGCCTCTTCCAGACTTCTACCCTCGATGTAACCTCTCGAACCTACAAAATTGGGGCATGAGATTTTGACTGTATACAGATAGTCCCCGTGTTTCTTAGTATGAAAGGATAAGAAACGATTTTGATTCTCGACCCTTCGATGCCCAATAATGATGTCAGTCTCATGATGTCAGCAATTGGTGTTACTAAAAGCTGTGAAGGGTCACGTCTGCACAGATTTTGAAAGGCCATTAATGAACGGCGGCTATTAGTCAGTCGTTTAGCTTCATCAATACACATAGGCGATTCCTATAAATACCTCAACCCATCTCTTTGAAAACTTTACTTTCCACATCACCCTAACTTCTCCATTCTCTCTGCGTTTATCCTTATCTTGTGCCCATTTCATCACCAAATTTATTTTCTTCTTATGAATTTTTCAACAACAACAATGGACAAAACTTCTAAGACAGTTCCACAGAAAGAAAAAGCCTCTTCGTCATCACGCCAATCTAAGAGCAAAACGGTGGTACCACCTTGTATTGAGGAGTGTACTCCCGGGCCTTGCAAAACATCTTCCGACTTTAAAATCGACAGGCCTGCTTCGATCCCGGGTCGATGTGACCTATGTCCCGATATATCAGTTTGATAACTAGCACTGAACTTGACCAGGTGAAGATGGACTGTATTGGGGAAATAAAGACGTGGAGATCCCTTCCTCCGAATAGGATATTACCACTCACAAAGCAGGGTACCTGAGTGTGTATACTTACTCGTTTACCTTAGGTCCCGTAGACCCTTCTCTACCCCTCCTAGATCCAGTGATTCTCGATTTTTGTCAACAGTATCAAGTGATGCTTGGACAAATTTTGTCCTTCCTTATGGCGAATCGTTCACTTGATAAGGTACTTCTCGAGTAAGGTTGAGGGGATGCCTTTTACCCTCGACCATCTAATCAGGCTATACAGCCCTCATCTCTATAGAGGTGGCCTGATAAATCTGTAATGCTGATCCTTGAAGTCTTTCTCTAGCATCGATGAAGACAAGGACCGAGGGTGGATGAGCCGCTTTGTCCGAATCAGAACCTCCGACCTAATTCCTGCTGAAAAGATGCCATTCCCCGAGGAATGGAATATGAAACGTAAGTACAGGCTTATCGAGGGCGTTTTATCACTTCAATATTCCTGCTTTCTCTTGAACTAATACCCTTAAAAAGATGTAGTTGTTGCTTGGTTTCCTAATACGGTTGCGGACCTCTCAGACTGGGTTCGGCAACTAGCCTCCACTTCCTCATACGCCGAGCGCAATTGGCGTGATTTGTCCAAAGGCCGATGGGAGGCCAAAAATCACGGTGAGTTTTCATTATTTGCATAGTTGAATTCCTTAGTGAAATACTTATTTTTGCTTTTATGCAGGCCTCGGAGATGCTGTTTCAATGAGGCGCCCCCACCTGGTGAGGAAGAAGCCCCAAAACCTGCCAAGGACAAGAAAAGGAAAAAAGGGTGGCCGACGAACTCCCCGAAGCCAAAGAAAACCAAGCTTCAAAAGCCTACAGCTGATACTGTGGCCTTATCCCAGGAAACCGTCGAACATCTTCGTGCTTAAGACGAGGAAAGAGACGCCACAGAGGGCGAAGACGAAGACCGCCCGTTGATAACTCGAAAAAGGGGGAGCACTGATGCTTTGAAGGCCACCGAACCGAAGGCCGCTGGTACAGTTCAACCTCGGTCCGAGGAGATATCTGAGGGGAGATCGAGCAGAGTCCCCGAGTTGGCAAGTGACAAGAGTGCGCCTCTTCCCGGAGGGCATTTGACTGATGAACTCGAAGAGCACAATCCTTAGGTTCTTCGAAGGAGAGAGAATGCCTCGATAATCATTCGGGGTAATCGATGTAGGCGATTCTCCGCTAGGCCCGGTATTCTCTGAGGGGAAAATATGGGATGCCCAAAACATGAGGACTCCTGATGTGGGAACATCCCACGGGGAGAATGACATCTTTCAGGATACCTTACCGGAATCAAAGAGAGCCCCGACCTTGACGCCTCGTTCATCTTTGAGGAGGCCGAGAAGATTCGCAAGCAGGTAAACTTTGCCTTAGTAATTATGTTTAGAGTTTGATTTTTTTTTCTTTCTGAATCCCTTTCTCTGTGATAAGGCGGTGATGCTCTTCAATAAAGCTTTTTACAAGTCTCGGGCTGAGCTTGCCCATTGTGAAGCTGAGCTTAAGAAGCTCATGTTAGATATGGACGACCTCAAGTCTCTCTATGCTAAAAGAGATGGGGAAATCAGCGTCCTTCGAGCTAGTTTGGAGATGGCTTCCCAGGAGCGGGTCGAGCTCGTCGAGCAGGTAATATAGCTTTTGTGGGACTAATGCTTTAATTTTGCAGTTCCAGCAGAAGGCCGACCTGGTGGAGCAACTTCGAGAGGAGCTCAAAACCAAAGAGGCCGAAACCCTTGGGTGGAGACAACATATGGATCGTCTCACCTCGGAAAAGGACACTCTTCGGGAAAAGTTAGCCTCGGTCGAGAACCAGCTTCGACGTGCAAAAGAAGAGAGCCACAAATTTGAGGATCTTCAAACTAAATCAGCCACCGACCTTGCTAAAGCCAAGTCTGATGCTGAGGCATTCGTGTCCTCGTATCGAGCCGATGATGCTGCTGCTAACACTTGAGCACATGAGATCTCTGCCGCAGCCAAGCTCAAGTTAATGTGTGCTATCAACTATACTAGGTTGGAATCCTGAAGACAAAATCTCGAGGAGGTGCACGCTAGAGGATTCGACCTCTCGGCCGACATCGAGAAGGTAAAGACTTTGGAAGAAGAGACAGCTGCACTGCTCTCCACTGACGAGGATTCTGCCAGCGGCTCTGAGAGTGAGGGAGACGGAGATGAAGTCCCCGAGTAAGAGGAAGTCCCCAAAGATAAAGCTACCGAAGATGTAGATCTTGTGGATATTTCCTCCGATCAAGTATCCCCTAAAATAGATTAGGTTCTTTTTCTTCTTGTGTGTAAGGTCCCCTCGTGGGAGTTGTAAATGTACTTTTGAAATTATTTCTTTATAAATACAAAGAACCATTTTGCTTCATCTTTGTTTTCTGTTGAATTTTGTTTTGTCTCCATTCGTGAAAAGAAATTTGATGTTTGTAGATGATAAGTCTGAGTATTGGCCTCTCAGGATTCAATCCTTGGGCTAAAATTTAAGCCTATTGAATGCAGGCTCGAAGTGATGGAACTCTTAAGCCCGAGCTGGGTGAGGGCTCGAGCCCCGTGTGCTTTGGACTATATGTTCTTAAATATTGGCCCTTAGGCTTTAATATTGGGATTTAGGCTCTTTTAGGTTGGGCCAATTCAGCCTCTAAAGTGTCTATAATTTTTCCCTCTTTATGGCTAAAAGACTTAGTGAAAAATTTGGTATGCCTTAGCATGTGTTTTTTGTACTCGTTGGATCTTTGGAAGGTTTGATCGATTGGAGACCTCGTTTGTAATTCGTTGTGCAACGATAATTGAATACCTCTTGAGATTTTTTTGAAGGCTAATATTATCGAAGCCTCGGAATCATTCGAGGGCTGGTTTTATTGAAGCCCTTTATCATTTGCTTTTGCCGAGGGTAGCCTGATTTTATCGATTTTTCGAAGTGTTCGAAGGCCTTTAATTTTATGGCGGAAGTCAGATGTCTCTGAGTCGCATTATTTCGACCGTAGCCTTTTCATATGACCATAGTCTTTCATATGGTCGTAGCCTTTCATATGGACGTAGCCTTTAGTTCCCGAGTATGGTGGCCTTGGCCCTTGTATCGAGGGGATGCCTCTTTGAGGTCTTATGAGTTCAAATATGCCTCTTTGAGGTCTTATGAGTTCGAGTTTTTGATGAATCGATGTGTTGAATGTCGATGACAATCCCCAATTATTCGAGTTGCATTTGCGTTATGGCCCTTGAGCCATTTCTTATAGAATTATAAGTGTGAAACTCGTATAATAGTAGATTTCTTTGGAACACAAAGTGTTTTGATATAGCAAAAATGCTTCTTTGAATAATTAATACATGCGTACATATTTTTGCTGTCAGGGGCTCGACTATTCTACATGGACACGGTTCATTTGACTGTTTGGCCCATTACAAAGTTTTCCTATCGAGGCCCTCTTTTGGCGTGAATTGTTTTCTTTGAAAGTACAACCTCCGAGGGTGATGCCCCCCAGTATTCGAGGTTGATTGAAAATAAGCCTTGAATAGTTGTTGAATTCCCCTTAGGTACTATATAAATGTTGCCTCGTTAAAAACATTATCGGAAAAACCCATTTGGGATAAAACCCGATCTAAGGGAAAAAGAGTGCAACGCATGCTTTAAAACCTAAGATCTTCGAGTTGAAGGGTGATTCGATGACTCCAATCGAACACCTGCAAGAAGTTATCCTTAACTATAAATAAAAAAAGGGGAGAAGGTCATACCTTAGCAATAATAGCGTTTGAGTAGTGATATGTTCCAATTATTTGGTAGTTGCTCGCCTTTCATTGTGCTAAGTTTGTAGGATCCTTTCCCTACGACTCCGAGGACTCGGTACCGTCCTTCCCAATTGGGGCCTAGTTTCTCTTCGTTTGGATCTCGAGTATTGAGGGTGACTTTCCTTATAACTAAGTCCCCGAGTCCGAAATAGCTAAGGTTCTCCCTTCTATTGTAATACCTCTCGATCCTTTGCTTTTGCGCGACCATTCGAACTAGTGCGGCTTCACGTTTTTGGTCTAGTAGCTCTAGACAAATTTTCATAGCCTCGTGGTTTAAAGCCTCGGTAGTATGCTGAAACATGATGATGGGTTCGTGACCTCGACCGGAATCAATGCTTCAGACCCACACACCAAAGAAAACGGGATTTCCCCCGTTCTCGACTTCGACGTTGTTCGATATTCCCATAGCACCTCGGGCAATACTTTCTCTCCATTTCCCTTTAGCATCATTCAACCTCTTCTTCAGGTTTTGAAGGATTGTTTTGTTGGTGGACTCAACCTGGCCATTTTCGCTTGGGTGATAGGGCGTCGATAGAATCCTTTTGATTTTATGGTCCTCGAAGAATTTTGGCACTTTGCTGCCAACAAACTGCTTCCCATTGTCACATACTATTTCGGTGGGTATCCCAAACCGGCATGCGATGTGGTCCCATATGAAGTCAATGACTTTTTTTCTCTTATTTCTCGAAGGCCTACGCTTCTACCCAAAGTAGTCAGTCATAAACAAAATAAATTTAGATTTACCTGCCGCCGTTGGTAGGGGGATGACGATTTCCATCCCCTATTTCATGAATGGCCACGGGGATAGGACCGAATGGAGTTGTTCACCGATCTAATGGATCATCGGTGCGAACCTTTGACATTTATCACACCTTCGAACGAACTCCTTAGTATCTTTTTCCATGATATCCCAGTAATACCCTGCTCTAATAACCTTGCGAATCAAAGAGTCGGCACAGCGTGGTTCCCACATGTGCCTTCGTGGATTTCTCGTAGTACATAATCGGTGTCCCCCGATCCTAAGCATACTGTCAGTGGTGCGTCGAAGGTTCTTCTATATAATGTTCCATTTTCATCAAGTGAGAACTGAGCTGCTTGGGCTCGTAAGGCTCTCGATTCTTTTGGGTCCGAGGGGAGCTTCCCGTGCTTCAAGTATTCGACGTACTTATTCCTCCAATCCCACGTCAAATTTGTTGAATTAATTAGCGCATGGCCTTCTTCGATCACCGACCTCGACAATTGGACGACATTCCCCGAGACAATATCATCTTCTTCGATCGAAGACCCCAAATTTGCAAGTGCATCGGCCTCGCTATTCTGTTCTCGAGGTACATGGTCCAGTGTCCATTCCTTGAAGCGATGCAATGTCACTTGAAGTTTGTCTAAGTACCTTTGCATCCTATCTTCTCGAACCTCGAAGCTTCCGTTTACTTGGTTTACTACCAAAAGGGAGTCACACTTGGCCTCAATGACCTTTTCTCCTAGGCCCTTAGCCAGTTCAAGACCTGCAATCATGGCCTCATACTCGGCTTTATTGTTAGTTAATTTAGAAGTTTTGATAGATTTTCTTATGATATTTCCCATAGGTGGTTTTAAAACAATACCGAGCCCGGACCCTTTCACATTTGAGGCAACGTCCGTGAAGAGGGTCCATAGCCCCGAAGATGTACCCGTTTTTAGCAAGAGTTCTTTTTCTACTTCGGGTACGAGGGTAGGCGTAAAGTCAACCACGAAGTCTGCCAAAATTTGAGACTTGATAGTCGTTCGGGGTTGATATTCGATATCATACCCTCTAAGTTCGATGTCCCACTTGGCCAATCGGCCCGATAATTCGAGCTTATGCAGGATATTTCAAAGTGGGTATGTAGTCAATACACATATAGGGTGGCATTGAAAATATGGTCTTAATTTCCTAGATTCACTTATTAGTGCAAGTGCTAACTTTTCTAAATGCGGGTACCTGGTTTCAGCATCTCAGGGTCCGACTTACATAATAAACAGGAAATTGCGTACCTTGTTCTTCTCAAACCTACACGCCACTTACCGCTACCTCGGACACGGCTAAATACAAGTAGAGTTTTTCATCCTCCTTCGGAGTATGAAGCAAGGGTGGGCTCGAGAGATACCATTTTAATTCTTCTAAGGCTCGGTTACACTCCAGAGTCCATGCGAAGTCGTTCTTCTTCTTGAGTAGGGAAAAGAAATGATGACTCTGATCCGATGATCTCGAGATAAACCGGCCTAGGGCAGCTATCCGTCCGGTTAGCCGTTGTACGACTTTCACATTATCTACAACGGTGATTTCCTCGATGGCTTTGACTTTATCAGGGTTGATCTCGATCCCCATGTTCGACACCATAAAACCTAAGAACTTGCCCGAGCCAACTCCAAAAGCGCATTTCTCGGGGTTGAGTTTCATGTTATACTTTCTTAAGATGTCGCACATTTCATGCAAATGAGTCAAATGGTCCTCTGCGCGCAGGGACTTAACTAGAATTTCATCAATATAAACTTACATAGTTTTGCCTATCTGATGTTCGAACATTTTATAACTAGGCGTTGGTATGTAGCCCCTGTATTTTTTAGCCCGAAGGGCATCACGTTATAGCAATATGTACCATACTTCGTGATAAATGAAGTCTTTTCCTGGTCCTCCGGGTTCATTCGAATTTGATTTTACCCGGAGTAGGCATCGATAAAAGTAAGGAGCTTGTGGCCGGCCGTAGCGTCGATCAAACGATCGATGTTGGGCAATAGGAAAGAGTCTTTAGGGCATGCATTATTCAAATCTTTGTAGTCTACACACATTCTAAGTTTGTTTCCAATTTTAGGGACTACTACTGCATTAGCTAGACACTCAGATATTTTACTTCCCTAATGGACCCTATCTTAAGAAGTTTAGTTACCTCATCTTTGATGAATGCGTGCTTTACCTCGGACTGAGGCCTCCCCTTTTGTTTCACCGGTTTAAATCTGGGATCGACACTTAGTCGATGAGTGGTTATCTCCAATGGGATCCCTGTCATATCTAAGTGGTACCAAGCAAAGCAATCAATGTTATCGATAAGGAATTTAATGAGTTTTTTCCTGAGTTCGGGGGTTAATCCTGTCCCCAGGTATACCTTTCGTTCCGTCAGATACTCGATCAATATCACCTGCTCAAGTTCCTCGATCATGAACTTCGTCGCATCTGACTCCTCGGGGGCGACGAAAGCTCCAGGGGTAAGGAAATCTTCCTCTATCCTCGACTACCTGTTCCTCGGGCTCAACCGAGGATATAGACTGTGATTGCTATTTGGTTACATGTTTGTCCTTGACGCTCGACTTTTCAGATGTAGAAGGCCTCGATATTGGCACCAAGTCATGGACTGCAAACATCTCCTTAGCTGCGTGTTGCTCCCCATATACCGTTTTTACACCATCTTTTGCTGGGAACTTCATCATTTGATGAAGGGTTGATGACACTACCCTCAGGCTATGAACCCACGGCCTTCCCAGCAAAGCATTATACCTCATGTCACCTTCAAGGACATGAAACTTCGTGTCTTGTATGGTTCCGGCCACATTAACTGGGAGGATGATTTCCCCCTTCGTTGTTTCACTTGCCATGTTGAAGCCATTCAAGACTCGAGATGTCGGTATGATTTGTCAAGCAGCCCAAGCTGCTCCCCGACCCTCGACCTGATTATAATTGTCGAGCTATCGGGATCCACAAGAACACGTTTAACTTGAACTTTATTTAAAAGAATAGAAATTACCAGTGCATTGTTGTGCGGCTGAGATAAGCCTTCGATGTCTTCCTCATTGAATGTGAGGGTGTCCTCGGGCATGTAGTCCCGAGTCCGCTTCTCCCTTCTGATTTATACTTTGGTGCGTTTGAATATGGGTCCCTGTGGGACGTCGACTCCGGCGATGATCATGTGAATGACATGTTGGGGCTCCTTTGGTTCGTTCTTCTTGTTGGCGTCTCTTTCTCTGAAGTGGTTCTTGGCCCTGTCGCTGAGAAATTCTCGAAGATGCCCCTCCTTGAAGAATCGGGCTACCTCCTCTTGTAGTTGCCTGCAATTCTCGGTCATGTTCCCATGTGTACCGTGATACTTGCACATCAAGTTGGGATTCCATTGAGAAGGATCAGTTTGCATGGGTTTAAGCCATCTGGTATCCCTGATTTTCCCAATGGCCGAGACGATACCCGAGGCATCGACGCTAAAGTTATATTATGATAGTCAGGGTGCCTTTGCCGGTCCTGAGTGCCTGTTGAACCCAGTCTTACTCATGAGTCCCCTAGAATTCTGACCTCGATCTGCTCTTCGATCATTCCGAGGTATGTTACGCCTCGAGCTGTTCCTTCGGTCTTCAATGTAAAGCTGATACCTCTCCTTACCCTGTCTCGGTTCCCTGTCTACTTCTCTTGAATCTTTTGTTGCTAACCTGTTTGGATAAATCGAGCCCGGGGGGGCTCCCAGCTGGTCATCTTCAACTCTAATCTTCAACTGGTATCTATTATGCACATCCGCGCAAGTTATGGAGGGGTACTCAATCAAGTTTTGTTTCAACTGCCTCGACGCTATCGAGTTGTGCTCATTTAGCTCCTGAGTGAAAGCTTATACACCCCAGTTATCAGAGACTGGTGGAAACTCCATTTATTCCATTTGGAACCGGGACACAAACTCCCTCAACATCTTGTTGTCCCTTTTGTTTGATTTTGAATACATCTAACTTCCTTGTTGCAACCTTTATAGCACCAGCATGTGCCTTTACAAACGAATCTACCAACATGGCAAACGAATCAATAGAATTCGGGGGTAGGTTATGGTACCAAATCATGGCCCCTTTGGACAGAGTTTCCCCAAACTTCTTTAGTAGAACAGACTCGATCTCGTCGTCCTCCAAATCATATCCCTTTATACCACAAGTATATGTGGTGATGTGTTCGTTGGGATCGGTAGTCCCGTTGTATTTGGGTATGTCCGGCATGCGAAAATTTTTCGGAATAGGCTTCGGGACCGCATTCGAGGGGAATGATTTTGGCACAAACTTTTTAGAGTCCACTCCTTTTAAAACCGGAGGTGCTCCCGGTATTTGGTCGACCCTCGAGTTGTACGTTTCCACTTTTTTATCGTTGTCCTCGATACTCTTCTCTCGCGACTCGATCCTCTTTGTGAGTTCTTCAAACATTCTCATGATTGTGGGGTCCTCTCCTGATCCATTTTTGCTCGACCTTTCGGGGACTGGTTCATCACGATGAGCAGTTTCCGGTCCCATCACACTCGGGTCTTTTGCAGCTTTTGCAATTGAGCGATAGCAATCTGTTGTGCTTGCAACATTCGAAAATCACTTGGAGACTAAATTCCCCATCTCCTCGACCCTGTGTTCTTTGACCATTGGGTTGAACTTCTCCACGCACGCTTTCTCCGACGTCCGTGCCCAAGTCGACGTTTATAGCAATGTGTGAACTAACATCGGTTGGGTTAGGAACTGGTGGTACCCCAGGATTGAGCGGTGGCACACCGGCCCTTGAAGCTGTTGCATTTTTATTTTCCCCGTGGAATTTGAGGCTGTCGTTACCATGCACTGGTGTATTTGCTGAGTTCGACATGTTTTAGCCTAAAATTAAAGAATCTTTGACAAGAAAAAGTGTGAAGAATAACGTGTGTTATCAGAAAAGTAGCACTGAAATAACCACTATTATCTTTAGCCCCACGGTGGGCGCCAAACTATTTACCTCGAAAATACGAGTAACAATTAAATTTGATTTGTGGTTTTAAAGATATGTGATCTAGTCCAACTAATTAATAAACATGCAATGTAGAGTATGAATGAGAAGAATTGATAAACCAAACGGGTGTTGCTAGAGTAGTAGAGACCTCGAGCTCGATGACCTCGAGATGAGTTAGGAGCAATAAAGCAAGAACTGTAAAGTAAGTGTAATAAAGCTAAAGAGTGATTCTAAAGAGCAGTAAACGAGAAAAGTAAGATAGTATATTCTTTGCCAATGATCAGATGCCTTTACAAATGATTGGGGTCCCCTTTATATAGGAGGTGAAACCCTAAATAAGGTACACTTCTATTTTTGGTAAAGAATCTTATTGGTACAACTGTATAACCACCTAGTACGGATTTATGTTAATTCGTACAAATCTATCCCGGAATTTGCACCATGATCCTTGGAGACGTGGCAAGAATCTTGTTCTTTCCGAAACAAACTCAAAACGGCACTATTCGGCACCGGCCGTGTCTTGCTTCGATGCTCATCGAGCATCCGGGCCCTCGAGTCTCTTGTTCCACCTTCAAGATTGACCTTGGCCTCTTCCAGACTTGTACTCTCGATGTAACCTCTCGAGCCTACAAACGAGAATTTGACCGTATACAAGAAGGGCAGTGTGCTACTGGAAAACTAACTTTTTTGTCGTGCACATGACCTATATTTCTAGTTTCAATTAACTATTAGTAGTATTTTGTGAAGTTTCTTGTGAAGGCATAAACCAACAAAGTAGAAGGACCAGAACCATGGGTTGTCATCTGCCAAAAATTAAACAAAATAGAACAACGAATAAAAATAAAATACAACAATTAACTGTCACAATCATATAGAGGAAAAAAGAAAACACTGAAACCAACTACAGTCTCTGAACAACATGAGACTTATATATTTTTGAGTACAGTTATCAAGATTCAAACTGATTTACGCACCATCAGCACACGCAAATTTATCTAGTAAACTCTTCTCAATGGTTTCATCCAAATGTGGGAAATCATTACCTCTTAGCGAGTATTATATTACAACTATATTTTTTTCATTCTTCTTCACTCAATGTAAATATTCCACCAGTACAATAAAGCGAAGGTGGACCGGGAAAGAACTGTAGTCCAACCCCCATTTCTCTTGTAAAAAAATATGATAGCGAAAGGCTTGCACAGTGAGAGGAACAAGCAGAAAGCTATTTTCTTACTACCTTTGCATTTCCCATTTTCTTAGCCCGTTTCGCCAAGCCGGAGAAATCAACTTATTTTGAGAAATACTTTTGGAGACAAGCAGTTTGTGTTTGGCTAATCACTCCGAAAAGCACTTTTGAGTAATAATTTGTGTTTGACCAAGCTTATCAGAAAGTGCTTTTAAGTATCAAATTACGAATAAGGACATAAATAGATTTATTTAATACTTAACATTATAAGTAAATGAATAATCTCAAAATTTTGTTACTACATACAATAATTAAATCTTTTCATTTTATTTAAGTAAAATATGAAAATAAAATTTAAAAATATTTAATTATGTTAATATAAGTTAAATATATTAAAAATCATTCAACAAAATATAAAAATATTCACCTCTAAAGTCACTATATATTAGAAAGGTATCCTAAAAAAAATAAGAAATATTTATACATTAGTATCCTAAGTATTAGGTTTAACGGTTATTTTGGTAAGAAAAAAAGTCAAAACTGCTTCTGCTTCTGGGAAAAACTACTTTTTTCTGCTTCTCAGAAACTGCTTTTGCTGCTTCCCAAAAGTACTTTTTTTTACGCAAAAAAGATTGGTCAAACACCTCAAGTTAGAGAGAAAAAAATACTTTAGAAAAAAAAGTACTTTTGGCATCTTAGAAACTTGGCCAAACAAGCTATAAATGCCATAACAAAAAAAAATTAAAATTTTACTAACAAATGGCTCATTATGTTTGTAATGATATCCTTTTGTGTTCAAACCATTCATAATCATAAAGTTCTAACTGTAGTAATCTTAGAAAAGTGCAAAAAAGAACACCCAATAAAATGAAATTAGAAGAGAAGAATGAGAACTCACCAGAAAGGAACCCAAGCGAGAGAGCAGGGGGAATTTCACCCTCAATAGGAACTCCAAAGAACCTATTCAACCTAAAATATACTATTTTATTCAACCAAAATCAAAAACATCCACCTACATATATGATAGGTTATAAGTATCTTCGTTTTATGTTTTGATGATTTAACAAACTTATTGTCAAGAACCAGATAAGGAACCTGATTCACTTTTGGTACATATTTTCAAGCGCATAAAAACAACCTGACTCAAGCTGGAGAGAATTGTCAGAACTTCATAAGTTAAAGAATCAATATAGGGAACAGATGAACCTATTCAACCTAAAATATACTATTTTATCCAACCAAAATAAAAAACATGCACCTACCTATATGATTGGTTATAAGTACATTCGTTTTATGTTTTGATGATCTAATAAACTTATAGTCAAGAACCAGATAAAGAACTTGATTCACTTTTGGTACACATTCACAAGCGCATGAAAATAACCTGACTCAAGCTGGAGAGACTTGTCAGAACTTCAAAAGTTAAATAATCAACACAAGGAACAGATGATCTTGGGTTCCCTGGTGACTGTACTAAGTCAACTCTTCACAGCTGGAAAGTGACTGACTGCACTGCACACGCAAACAGTACAGCACAGTGCAGCATTCATTTCCATTGGGAAGGACCTTGTACCATAAAGTGCTTACATCATTCAAGTGATGTCATTAATATTATATTAACATTAATCCCACAACAAAACATCACTTGAACATTAGAGAATTTATTCAAGAACTCCAAGTGATTGATTATCAAGAACAACGATTCTCTAAGTGCATCAAGAACAAAGTACGACGCTGCTACGGACCAATTCCTATATCAAGTCTTCGTATGTCTTTAGTACAGTTGTAACTTTGTAGTAGTTCTTCATTGTAATTCCTATTTGGCTTGTCTAGAAGCATTAATTAGGAAACTCTTGTAAATCATAAACTTTAGTATTTGTGTCGTGGCTAAAGTCAGTCATGTGATGAAGTATTTGTAATAGGTGTATTACAAAGTGGCTTGTAATAGGTGTGTTACAAGTTACTGAGGGATTAAGCAATTAATTCCTAGGTTACATAGATTGTAATCTAAAAGTTGCTCAGTAGTAAAGTTGAAATCCTACAAGTGTAGCTCGTGATTTTTAATCTCATTAAGCTAGGAATTTTTCACGTAAAAGTTCTCAATGTTATTTACATTCTGTTGTATGTGTATAATCTGTGAAAACTAATAGAGAACATAATTTCTATATAATTTGATGGACTCCCAAATTCTATCACTATATATATATATTCATGAGCAACATACAGCAACAAATTAAATGAGAAGCAACAACTGACATGCATGCACAAAATTCAATAAGAAAATAAGCAATAGAATATGAAAACTAAACGGAATAAAACTCAGAAGAGGTGACATACAAACTGGAATCAAAATGAAGTTCTTTTGAAACTAACCCAGAAGCTAAAGCCAAAAACTCAGCTCAATAGTCGGTTTAGAGACAAATCTCTCGTAATACACATATTTTTCCAAAATAAATTTGAGAAATATATTTTGAAAACGTATGTCCAAACACATTTTCATCTTCAAGCCCAACTTCACCCAAAATAAATTTGATAATTTATGGCCAAACGCTAGCTTATTACTTTTGTGTTGTTGTCTTTCTTCCTAAAGCTTGAGAATTAATATTTTTATTTTTGTGCATATTCAACTATATGACTGATTTTTTCATTTTCTAACTAATAACTGTTTAATAAGAGTCCTTTGTGAATTACATGAATGCAGATATTATTAGTATATGGAGGCTCTATAACATTTAAATATACTATCACCTTGGGCATTGTATGAGGAACAAAGTGAAACTAACAAACTCGTAGAGATCTGGAGATGATAATTTGGAGATTTTTTATTTATAAAAGTGAGATCATTTGAAGTAAATTTGGTGTGGGTTAATCAATTTGAATAAGAGAATTTATGAACAATAAACAAAATAGGTAAAATAGATATAACAGAAAATTTTACCAACGCGGTAAAATTTATGAACAATTGAACAAGATAAATAGAATGAGTATACCAGAACGTGCCAAACCGGTAATATTTGTAAACAATGGAACATGATAGATAGAATGAATATGCCAACTGATATAATTTTAGATGCATTGAGCTTTTTATCAGAAAGAGAATTGATGGTCAATTAAATTTGGGGTTCGTCATTGACAAAGTCAGAAATTTTTCCAATGGTGTTCAGACTTGAAAGAAGTAAAAAAAATTCTTCACAAAGGGTGTTCGATATATGTTATATACATCTAAAATTTAATATTTTACTTATATACACAACGTAATATTTCAACGCCCCGCATTTAAAAGAATCGTGAGTGTCCCTAGAAGGAGTTGCTGTGCGAGTTTTTAGATTAGGGCATCTCAGTCCAGAATTTTCTTATTAAACTTACAAAGGCCATTTCTGCATAGTTGTCGAAATAGGAACAAAATCTAAATAGCGGCACAAAACTAGCCTATTTGTGTAAATCACCCTTATATGCAATCGAGCTGAGTAAAAACTATTTTATACATTAATATCTCAAGTTCTTATCATACAAACGTTATAAATTGGTCGCTCCTGGAAAATAAATGGGACCAATTATTCTCGCTTTGATCATATATAAATCCATTTGACCCCTTCCTTTTACTTTATTACGAACATCAAACATTTAATTCAAATATGTACTACTATTTTCTTTAATTTCATTGATGATTTGTCTCAAATTGTTTGTATTTTAGAAGTTCAATTTTTTTCATTTTATTCTTAGTAGTAATTGTTCTTGAAGATGGAGATGACACATAAATAGAATAAACATGATTATAATTTAGGAGATAAATAAAGGTAAAATAGTAATAAAAAAAAAACCTTTTAGTTAATGTTTCTTAAGGCCGTTTAATTTGAGACAGAGGGAGTAGTAAAGATTTAATGGAACTTGAGGAAAGCGATGGTGGCATCAGAATTTCACTTTGGATGCTTAAGGGCATGTTTATAGTAAATGTAGATGAATAAATTTGTAAGCAATATTCATCTTGATCTTTTGTTACCCACTCCCTAATCCTATAGTGACATTATTGAAAGTGTTATTTGCATTCTCTGAATCTACCTTTTCCTTTTCATTATGAGCATGAACTATCTTGGCACAAGGATAATGTACAAATTAAGACTCAGAAACAAGTGAATAGAATACATAAATACAACGGCAGAAATTCCAGCCACTAAATGGTCTGCAGGAACAGATATTCACATTACATGCAATTCCACTTGTGATACAAAACAAGGGACTACAAACAGCAAGATCAAAAGCTTATTTACACAAGCTGCATAAGATATTCGAATCTATGACATGGTGTATTCCAGTGCCTACAGAGTGGAACCATTCTCAAGGAAAATCTAAAGTTTCTCCATCACTCCAGAGCATTTTCAGAACATATATATACCAATTCTGCACGAATTTGATTAGCCACATCATGCATCAGAATCTTGCTTGCTCGCTAAGCACAATTCATACAATTCGTTTAGAATCCATTCTTCTCCCGTATGGCCTCCCAGGACCAACACCCTTGTTCCTCCGACCACGCATGTGCTATGACCCCAAGCAAACTTTGGAGGTTGCCCAGGTACATTGAGAGTCCTCCATAACGGTTTTTCCTCAGAAGGATCCAGTAAAAATAGTTGTGAAGGAGAGTGCAGTCCGGCAATTGAACCTCCAAAAATGATAATCCGGCCACAAGGCATGGTTACAGCGACGTGATCAAGTCTAGGAGGAGGAATCACAGCATTCTGACTTCCGACTCCGGTGAACGCCCCACACTCAAGTTGCCTCCATTGCGGCCTTTCGTCCTCCAAGTCAATCGTGTATGATTCCCCTGATCTTAACCGCAAGTGACCACTCTTGGCAAGTCCACCAAACATTAGAATTTTTGTCTTCCCATAAGCTGATAGTGAGTGTCCCAATCTTGACGGAGGAGCCCACGTAGTTGGAATTTCTCTCCATGTAGGCTTGTCAATAGTGAGATCCAACAAATATGTATCACTGAGTAGTACCCCTGCATCTGTGCAGCCACCAGAAACAACTAATTTTGAGCCTTCCATTGTGCATGAGCTGTGCCAGGATCTAGGAAGGGGCGGAGTTCCACCAGATACTTCTTTCCATGTTGGCTGTTTAGCATCTAAATCAAGAACAAACACATCATTAAGCAGTCCCTGCCTCCCACACCCACCAAATACCACCAACCAGGAACCATTAAGGCATGAGAGAGTATGGCCCCACCGTCCTGGTGGAGATGATTTGACACTAACTCGTCGCCACTCTGGATTAGCAGCGTCAAGATTGAGAACAAATGTATCGTCCATTGGCTGCATATTAACACCTTCCCCTCCAAATAAAACCAGCCGGTTCCCTGCAGCGCATGCACTGAAATTGCATCGTGAAGGCTCCACTGCCCCTCCAACTGTCAGTTTCTTCCAACAAACGGCTTCAAGAGTGGTTAGCTCCCTAGCCAGGCGCCCCCAAGCTAATCTTTTAGTCATGTGTTCTAGCACTCCCGTGACATCTGCTCCCCATGCATTTTGACAAACCATTTTTCTCACATGTTCATTTTTTGTCAATTGACGTATCCTTCTACAAACAGAACCAATGGATGCAACATCCCTTGGTGTCAACCGAGATAAAATGTTGTGAGCTAGCACTTCATCAGAGAGCTGAAGAATACCACATATTTCACGGTGCTGACATTGCAGTAAATCACCGCTTTTAATAGAGTATTTGCTAGACTTGTCACATTGAGGCTGGCAAGTTTCTTTGAAAACAGGATATGACACAGTATTCAGGTCAATTTTTGCTTCGGAAAATGTTTGAATCCCTATAACATGGGTAACTGTGCCATCATCACCATGTATTGGTGCTAGCCTTAGCCTGTTCACCAGAGGTGTACCATCCTTTCTAAAGTTGAGAAGCTCCCCTTGGAATTCAACACCTTCTTCAAGACATCTTCTGATCTCAGAAACAACAACAGGATCCACCAATGGATGCCGCCTTTGGGCTCGTGGATCTCTAAATTGTAAAAACCGACTGAAGCAAATGAATCAGTGAATGTGTCAAGATTTCTCAATAGTAAATGATGTTTAACATATAGTAGATGCTTCAATATTAGAATTTTGAAGTCCATGGTAAATGCAGGAAAAAGCTTATCTAGTAGGCCCAAAGGTACATATCCACAGAGAGAAAAGCTCTGTCAAAAATAATGTAACATTAAAAGAAGAAGAAAAGGAAGAATCAGCTATAACATCTCCATTGAACAATTGTATTAAAGAATTGATAATGTCAAGGGACAGAAAAGTTACAATATATTTGATAATATACTAGCATTAGGTTGTCAGTTATTAACTAATCAAAACCTATATTTTGACTATTCTTTGTCCTTGTGACACTAAAAAACTATTCCAAGGAGGAAAATAAATTTTTTGATAAGGACCAAGGAGGAAAATAAATTCTAGTCTACCGGATAATCATAATAGAAATAAAGAAAAGATATAATATACCATAGTTGTTTATTTGCTTGTATATTCTGAACAATTTTTGATGGAGTGGTAACTATATTTTCAAGTAAGACTCACGCCATCATTGTTTCTTTGGACAATTAGATCACTTAATTAAATCAAAAGGATATACAAATCATCAGCAAAAGAATCATCCATCCAAACAGTTTCAATTCAAGAAGCGCCACTCTGACACAGGACACTCTTTATGTCACATAGTTTTAGAGACACTCTTGTCTCTCAGTTTTTATTCCTTTTAACTACATAATATGCACAGATAAGCTTTCTTTTCCTTGAATCACAGTGTTACTCCGTTGTTTTCAACTTTAGCTTATCCCTTGTGAGACATGATCTTAAAGCAGTAGTCATTTGAAATAAGGCACCTGACACACAAAAAACACCATAAAAGCACCTGACGCAACCCAGCAGCGGTCTGAGTTGTTGCAGCAATTTGCAACTTCTTAGGCCAATAAAATTTTCACAAAAAGGTAACACTCATATTATTGTGCAGTCTTGAGTTCTGATTCAATACGTAACTTCAGTTCTTAGGGTTGTTATTCTGATCATAGAATGAGAGCGTTCCATCTCAACTTTGTGGAAGATGCGATTGTGTTATCATACACCCAGAACTCCTAATGCACTTAGTGGAACAAAAGTAAGTCCTACAATTTTTTTTTTTCACAAAGATGAATAGCTAATTTTGCGGCCCAAAAACTTTTCTGCTTAGTTCACACACAATAGAGAGAAACAGCTTCACATCCATTGCGCTCACCTTACAATCAGTGTGATGCCTTGCCTTACAATCAATGTGATGGGCATTACCATAGACTTAAAGTGTCTTATTATAATTCAGTAAATTTTTTTTTTTGAGAATCAGCATGTGTAAAGGTGTGGCTTTTGGTCCAGTAGTTCACCTTCTTTATTTTTACAGGAATAGCAGGTAGGCCAAGGTCATTAGCACTTTAAGTCATGTTTGAGCAAGTGCGTTTGATCAAATATAATTTTTTTGTATCCCACTAAGTGAACTTATTTCTGCATTAACTAGGGTTGGTTGGATTAAAAGAACGGAAGACAGAAAGGAGAGAGGAATGGAAGCGGGCATTAGTTTTTAATTAGGCAAAAAAAAAGAATGGAACAGAATCATTTGACCTTGAAGGGGTTTGGTCAAGGTATGTCCTTCAGAACTTCCCAAGACACATTCTTGCTTGGTATATGAAAGACCCTGGTTTCGGAAAGCACTTCTGGAAAAGCTTTGGAACCCAAAACCTAGAAAAACACAGCTTCTTCAACACCTCTTTTATTATCCAAACACTATTTTCCCCTTTAATTCAAAACCTATTCAAAAACTTTCAAATCTTTTCTCAAAACTTAATCTGAAGTACATTACCCAACAAAATTTTTTAAAAAGGTTTTCCTTAAGATCTTCCAAAACCTATTCCAAAAACGCCATATTTCTACTGCTTTTTAGACCCAATATTTTCAGGATACCTAAGTCAATTTTGGCATTTAGAAAACCAGAGGTTTCATTATCCCCTGTCTTGCCTACACTTGTTGCAAAGAAAGTTACCTTTCTCTCATACCCTCTTGTTTTCTCTAATATTAATCCAAACTCTAAACTTCCATCTCCTCCCACAGCACCACCAATCTTGATTTATCATCATCAACGCTCTACAACGGATTCCTTTTCCTTCTGCGAGCTTGTCTAGTCCTAGCCTCCTCAGTGGCTTTCAAAAATGTATTCACTCCACTTGTAACACCCCCCCCCCCTACATTTTTGGGTTATCAGCATTTATTTTCGTCCCATCTGCATTTGTGTCTTCCTTGTCCTCTGTCTCTATTTGTTAAGTCTACAGGTGAAACCCTCTCTCATCGAGGACCATGACAGACTGTGATTGAGGAGATGTCAGCTCTACACCTTAATGGTACTTAGAAGCTTGTTCCTTTGCCTCCAGGTAAAAATTACAGTAGGTTGTCCCCAAGTTTATATACTAAGGTCGGTCTAGATGGTCAAACTTATTTCAAATTAAAGGTTGGTCTAGTCCTAGCCTCCTCGGTGGCTTTCGAAAATGTATTCCTCCCCCCCCCCCCCCCCCCCCCCCCCCTCCCCAAACCCCCCCAACCCCCAAAATACATTTTTGGGTTATCAACATTTATTTTCTGCATTTGTGTCTTCCTTGTCCTCTGTCTCTATTTGTTAAGTCTACAGGTGAAAACCTTCTCTCATAGAGGACGATAACAGACTATGATTGAGGAGATGTCGGCTCTACACCTTAATGGTACTTAAAGCTTGTTCTTTTGCCTCCAAGTAAAAATTTTACAGTCGGTTGTCCCTACCAAGGTCGGTCTAGATGGTCAAACTTATTTCAACTTAAAGGTTGTCTGGACGCCAAAGATAATACTCAAGTATTTGGGTTTGATAATGGTGATAGTCAATATCATGTAGCTAAAACTGCATCAATTCGTCTTTCTTTTTCCATATCTGTTGTTCATTATTGACCTCCATATTAGTTGGACATCAAGAATGTGAATGATCTCGAGGATGAAGTTTATATGAAACAACCATCTTAGAGAGTCTCAAGGTGTGTATGTACGTTATGTATATCCTTATAATCTGAAACAGTCACCTTGAGCATGATCTGATAAGTTCCGCATAGGTGTTCAGAAATTAGGAACGACCTGCAGTAAGGTTGTTTCTTTTGTATTCTATCAGCATTCTGTTTTGAGTTTGTGTATGTAATTGGTGATTTACGTTCATGACACAGTTATTACACGTAGCAATTAGAAGGATATATCTAAGTCAAGATGACACCTTAATCATCATTTTTAAACCAAATTTTTGGGCAGATTGTGGTTTTTCCTAGGTGTTTAGTTACAAGATCCACGTCCAGCATTGTCTTCACACAGCGGATGCATGAGTGTCTACTAGCTTAGTGATCTTGAAAGATGTAGTTTAGCTAGAAAACTAAAAAATTTCACAATGATCCGATATGTTTTTTTTAATTATTTATAAGGTAATAACAATGATCCGACTTGATATTTCCTTTCCTTTGTGCATTATTCGTCTTTTAGCTCTCTATACAGTTGTCCATACTCCATATCCTTCACTACATTAAATATGCTTCTTGACAAGGATTTATCTAAAGAGATAAATGACAATGACATGAGCAGTTTCTTCTCTACTCAACAAAAAAAAAAAACACCTCTAACTCCAATTCTCCCCGCAAATTTTTACAGCTATTTGCAATTCAAAACCCAACATTTTGTACAAACTACAGTATGCTAAAAAAATAATCAAAAATTAGTACTAAGATAAAGTTTTATTTTTCACAAATAAAGTTAGAACAACTTATCAAGCTCAGATCAGCTAAATTCTCAATTCAAACTAAACGAGAAAAACTTAACAGTTGAGTTGAGAAAGTCCAACGAATTGGAAGTATCCAAACAGCACTACACTCATATAACACACACAATTTGCAAACAAAATACAAAGAAATCGACAATTACAAATAAAAGTAGACTAATAAAAGAAGAAAAAAGGAAATTTTGAAAACAAATTCATTCGAAAGCTACTCAAAAAGATCTAACTCCAATTCTCCACCTAAAAATTTTCGTGAAATTTGCAATTCCAACCCTACATTTTGTTAAAATACAATCAAAATTGCTAAAATTAATTCCTATATACACTTAAAACAGCTAAGATCAGCTAACTTCCCCAATTTATACTATCCTAAACCCATATGACACACAATATTTTGCAAATAAACAAAAGAAGAAAATAACTTACCAGTTACGACCGAGGACTTCGTCAGCGCGATAACCAGTAGAAATTTCGAACACAGTATTCACATATATGATAGGAAGATCAGGATCCATGGCATCAGAAACGACGATAGAAGACGGCATCGTTAAAGGGTAGAAAAATCCAACTGGCTGCTGTGAAGAAGTAAGAAAAATTTCTCCTTCTTCTTCTTCTTCTTCGTCTAGGTCCATGTTGTTGTTACCATTTCTGGTGCATTTCAATCTCTTTCCTCCTCCTTCCATTTTCTTCATTCCCATCTTCTTTGACAAAATATCTCTCGATTTTCTGTGCCTACTTATGTCCTATACTAGATAGTATGTTGTAAATATCTTATAGACCTGCTTTTCCTAAATACACCACTTTTTTAACTTATTTACAGATATACCATCTTGTTTTCACTATGCACCAGCAATTATTTATTAAACATTATTATACGAGTGTGATAACCGACAATTATGGATGTCATTATCACACTTGACCCACCCGATCATGTTTAAATTAAGTGGTAATTAATTATTCACTAGAATTGAAAAACATAGGATTATTTTAGTGGTTAATTAGCTACTTAAAATATACTCAGACGCGGATCCAGTATTTAAAGTTAATGGATTCCTACAACCATCTCAACTTAATATACAATAGTTTATGGGTTCACAATATGATATTTATATATATATTTAATGAATTTCTTAATACATATACAAAGTATAAACAAAAGCTATTGAGTTCCGTTAAACTTGCTCGTTGTACTCTGGATCTGCCTCTAAATATACTATATAGTTAGTACTAATAATGTGATGTTAAAATGGGCCGAAAGTGGCCCCTACGAATAAGTATGTATTCATACCCACTATAGTTGATTCCTCGTTTTGGGTAAAGTATAAGCACTCATTTTTGTATACTTCGGAATTTCAAATGTTATACAATGCGTATCAAAATAGCATGGTTTATATCACAATAACAATAATAATAAACTTATTGAGTTTTCATAAGTGGGTCTATGGTGTACGGAGATTTTATTCCTACCCCGAGAGGACAGAGAGATTGTTTCCGATAAACCCTCGGCTAGAGAGTAGATGAAAAGAAGCATAAGCCACAAGTAGTAACAACAATAGTATATTAAAGAAAATCAAAGCGAAAAATACCAATCAAATAACAGGTAAAGATAGCAGTCTACGAGTAAAGGGGGTGCGATACTAATACTGATGCTCAGGTATGAGAAAGAAAGGGCAGCATACTCGACTACCTACTAGCTTTCTACCCTAATTCTTGATATTCACACTTTCTAATCAAGAGATATGTCATCGGTAAGCTCCAATTGCACCATGTTCTGCCTAATCACCTCTTCCAATATTTTTTCGGCTTACCTCTACCCTTTCCAGATACCCTAGATATCACATATTTTGCATTTCTGATAAATAAGGGGAAAAAGATTGAAAAGAAGACAAAGAGGGTCTTTGAATCCAAAAAGTAAATAACTGTATTCATTGTTGAGTAAGAATAAACGTTTAAATTACCTTTATAAAAATAATTGATCATAATTAACGTCATAATATCACAAATTAAAGATGAAATGACTTCCCGGCCAACTTAGTTGGGATCTTTCATATCTTCCATCTTTATAAAGAAATTTATGTCATGGATAGAATAAAGCAAAAAACTTGAGTTTGTTGCATTTTGTTTCCTTGTTTTTTGCCTCCTTGGTCTCTTCTCTTTGTCTTCAACTTGATATTCACTTCAATATTTTTGTTTTATTTTCCTTAACTTAGTGAGCACTTTACTTTATTTTGATTAAAATTACTCTTAATAAAGTAATATTATTATTAAATTCTTAATAAAAACATCAAAATAAAAAAAGGAGAATAACGCTTCATATTCAAATGCTTGAAAGCTATTCAAAAATATAAGGCGAAATGACTTTCTGATCACTTAAATTTGCATGGCTTTTGAAAGCCGATACATCAACTTGTGAGTTTTCCATTTGAACACTCAAACTCGTGAAACCCATAACTAATAAATATATTTGACCGTTGACTCATCCCATGTGGCGTCAGTTGGTCCTAGTCAGCTATGTGCGTGAGTCTCACAACTTTAGGAGCGTGAGAGCCCCTTTCCCAACGCCCAGCAAAACCAAAGCAGCAAAACTATCCCCCTCTCATCATCTGCTTAAACTCAGCAAAATTCACCATTCTATCTCCATCAATGTCCACTTTCTTTATCATTTGTTTGCAATCCTCTATGCTTGGAGTATAATTTGAGCAGGCCAGTTGAAGTCAATAGTGGCCGGAGACTGGAAATCAGCGACGACGACGAGTAAAAAAACCTAGCAACAAAAAGCAGTAGCAGATATCACCCTTGTAGCGTCTGCCACTGTTCCACCATTGGAAAGAACTCATAAAACACCATCTCTCAACAACCACAGTCCAATTCCAAATCCCCAACCATAGCAATGAGCAATGTCGAAAAACAACACAAAGAAATCATATTTGACATACTTACCCCGCTGTCGGCTAAGTGTATCGACCAATTCAGGTGCGTATCAAAGCAGTGGTACTCTCTTCTCTCAGGCTCACAATTCATTAAAGCTCACTTCAATTTTCATTCCCACAAACATGATGAAGAAGAAAAACTCATTGGTATCCCTACTTCTCTGGCTCTTCACGTTATCACTTTTAACCACGACCCCTAAAATGGAAACGATGTCATTTCAAGAAAACTTAATTGTTGGTGGTGGCGAGTTTTTGGTGGTGTTGTTGGTGGCAGTGAGTATTTTGGGAATTGAAGAGAGAAGAATTGTTTGTAAATAACGGCTGGCAATGGAATTGGGAATTAAAAGAGGGGGACCCCAATCGGTGGGGGGTTTATTTTCGCGCCTCTAACGTGTAATATTACGATTGGGTCAGTACTGACTGGATGGACACGTTAGGGAATGTGTAATACACACGCGGATGGTCAAGGGTAAAATGTGTTTATTGGTTATGAATTTCACGAGTTTGAGTGTTTAAATGGGAAAGTTCTAAGTTGGTGTATCGACTTTCAAAAGCCCTACAAATTTAAATGGTTAGGAGGCCATTCTGCCAAAACATAATAAATATAAAATTAAAAAATTATCTTGAATGCCAAGTAAAAATAAACAGACTCCTAGAAATCAAAGAAATACAATCAATTTTAGACTGAAAAAGAAGTAGTAGTATGGGTGTCTTTAGTATGAAGCAAAATGTTTTTTCAATTTTTCCATGTATAGTCGGCCTAAATGTTTTGGAAATATTTTTCTCATGAACTGATTATCCTCCAATTGGGAAAAAATATTTTCCCTATCAAGAAAAGGGAAAACATTTTCCGAAAGTCTTTCTCAACCTTCCCCACCATATTCTCCATCCCTACCAACGCCCACAAACCCACCCAACACCCACCCCCATCTACCCACCCCACCTTACCACTCACTCTAAATAAAAATATTATTAATAGTACTTCTTTTCATGTTATAGATAAATTTTTTTTTATTTTAATAAATAAATATATATTTTTCACTTACCAATCAAATAAGAAAAAATAAGTTATAAAATCACTCATTTTTTATGAAAATATTTTTCTTCGTACCAAACACACCATGTATTGTTAAGTTTTAACACAAGAAAATATGTTTTAGACGACTAATGAATCGTCTTGGGGATGGTGGCATTTAAGTAATTCATGGAAATTTTACGGGCAAAAGTGAAAGTGGAGGTCTCAACTAAGAGGTTTAGGCCACACGTTGTTGAAAGATATTTAGAAAATATCTAGACGTAACGTGCTACCAGGGAAATTCCACGTCATCGCCCAGTTACGGAAGATATTTTTAAGGCTGACCTTTTAATTTAGGTAGCGTGCAGCCCCCCCACCCCCTCCCCGGATTTTTCACGCTGTTTGTTTATAACTAGAATATTCCCCCCACCAAGTCCTCCCTTTGACATGAACTCACAAATATCTTAATTGATACACTTCTGCATGGTATATGTATTTACTTCTCAATCAAGTTGTCTGAACAATCACAATTTAAAAAAATATATTTTATTTTATGTGAACTTATTTGATTGAATACAGAATTTATAAAAAGAGAGAAAACTTTGAACTAGTAGTGTAAATAAAAAATACATATATTTTATATGGTTATAAATCATTATTTAAAAATAAAGTATTTTTAAATAAAAAATTAAAAAGAAAATATTTTTACATAAATTAAAAGGAAGAAGGTATTTTTTTGAGGGAGAATTCTTGAAGATGCAAAAGAAGATCTTGTGGGTGGACCCTTCGACGAAGCAAAAGAAGAGATACCTTTCATGTGATTTAAATTTTGTATAGTGAAGTGATGTAATGAGATTGATATGATTTAACCGAGCTGTGACGAAGGCATCGAAAGTTAAAATCTTTATAATTTGCTGAAAATTAGATAGAATTTCTTTGTCTACCTGAAATAGGTAGATTCAGAATTTTAAACTTATGAATTTTTATAACAATTTTAAGTTAATACACATAATAATTGGACCAAAGAAGAGGGTTTTCCGTTAAATATTTTTATATTTTTAATAATTTTTTAGTATAAATATTGAGTCTACGTAAAAATTATTGAATTTACGTGAACCCGTAACTTTTACACTAGATCCGCACCAATACATGAATACTCGTTCAAACGTCAAACCAGACAATACATGCGCAATGGCCCGTGCTAAAGCACAGGCCAAACAGCTTGAAGCAGTGCACTATTCTTCAAATGCAACAAATAGCATATTTGTACAATCACTTATAAAGCTATAGGCACACACTGCAGAAATATCCCAAAACAATTAAATTGCTTTCTTCATTTGATAATTCCTCCAATAACAATAAAACAACCGTAAAGTATTCATGTAAATACAGTTACATTTAACTTATAATGAGAACGGTCAGCGCTCAATAAATGATTGAAACTTAATGGTGATCATTATAAAACCTGGAGCTTGAAAGTTCAGTATGTGCTAGAGGAGCAAGAGGCTCTGGATGCCATTAACAATGTCATGAATGAGCCTGAGGAAGGCAACACTGCTCAGCATAGACGTGAGCGTGAAGCCTATAATAGTTGGAAGAAAAAGAACTTCATTGCTCACATTGCTTTATTGAGAACCTTGGATGAAGACATCATAAGGAGTTTAAGGATCACCAAAGAGCCATATGATCTTTGAAATGCTTTGAGGAAAAGGTTTAGTACATGTTCCACTACAAGGTTGTGATCCTTAACGATCAAATTTGATTCATATAAGAAACGCCCAGAACATTCAATGAAAACACATCTGAGGCAAATGACAAATATGATTGGGGAGTTCAAAGATGTTGGTCATGTCTTGACTGATGAACAACAAATCCAAGTTGTCATACACTTTTTACCTAGTTCTTGGGATCATATGAAAATGAATTTGACCCATAATGAGCCAATCATAACTCTGGAAGATGTCCGGAGGCATCTTGAGTTAGAGGAGGAACGACTTGAGGCTGCAAAGCCAATAGTTGAGCTGCACATGGCAACAACCTCCAAAATCAAGAGTGATCAAAGAAAAGGAACCGCGGAAAGAAGAGAGGGACACCTCAAGCTTAGCCTTCTAAAAGGAAAAAGACTGAAAAAAGCAAGAACAGACATCCCAAACGCGTCAAAGTTGCTAAAGTGAAATGCTATAATTGTGACAAAAATGCCACTGTGCCAAATATTGCTCTGAGCCTCCTAAAAAATTATTTCACGATGCTCAAATTAGTGAACTTTGTGTTTCTAGTTCTGTTTTTCTAATTGAATTTAATCTTATGTGGATTGTAGACTCTGGAGCAACAGACCACATAGTCTGGGAACACACTACCTTTTGTTGAATTTCGGCGAGTTTCATGTGGATCAAAGTGGATATATGTGGGAAAAAAAGTTGCGGTTGAAGGGATTGGTACATGCAAGTTAGTCATGCATGGTCGTCGAGACCTAATACTACATGATGCTCTCTTTACACAAATAATTCACTGGAATGTTATTTCAGTTTTACTTTGCTTAATCTAGGATTTGACTTGTTTTGTCATGGCAATTCTACCAAGTTGACTTTTGGTTCAACTTTATTTGGTTTTGGTCATCTGACTAGAGGTTTAATTATTATGGATTTAGATTATAATTCATTTAATGATAATGCTAGTTTTCTATGTTTGTTTCTTCACATAAACATGATAATGATGTAAACATATGGCATGCTAGACTTGGTCATATTGGCCAACAAAGAATTTAAAGGTTAGCAAAGCAAGATTTTCTTTCCAACATTGAACATGTAGTCCACTTGTGAAAATTATTTAGTTGGAAAATCTGCAAGAAAAACTTTTGGTCAGGCGACTAGAGTTGAATATACTTTGCAATTAGTCTATTCAGATATCTGTGGGCTTATGAATGTTAGGGCTAGGCATGAAGCAAGTTATTTCATCACATTTATTGATGACTATACCCGTTTCAGTTATGTCTATTTAATTTCCCACAAATCAGAAGTAATAAGTTGTTTCAAATGCTACATTAGCTTGGTGGAAAATCAATTAGGCAAGACGATAAAAGCTCTTCAAACTGACCATGGTCGTGAATACTTATCAACCCAGTTTACTAATTTATGTGATGAAAAGGGAATAGTTCATCAGTTGACTATCCCAAATACTCCACAACAAAATGATATTGTAGAGAGAAGAAACAGAATCTTCCTAGAAATAGTTAGGTCAATGATGGAACAAGCTAACCTCCGAATTAGTTACTGGGGTGATGCGTTGCTTACTTCCACCTATGAACTTAACCGAGTGCCTAAGAATCCAGTTATTACTACTCCATATGAGTTATGGGCTGGAAGAAAACCCGATCTGAGTGTATTAGGAACTTGGGGTTGTGCTACCTATACACATGATTCCTCTCACAAATAAGGAAAATTGGGCCCGAGGGGAAAGAAAAGTATCTTTATAAGATACTCTGAAACCCCAAAGTGTTAGGTGTTTATAGGTCAACAAGACAATGGGAATGTAACTGAGTTTGAATTACAAGATGTCACATTCTTAGATGATGAGTTCCCTAAGAAGGAAGAGGTAGGTCAAGACCTAACCTTATTTGAGATAATGGATCAATAAGTAAAGGATCATTCCATTCGAGTGGGAGAATTTTAGCAGATGATGAATTAGTTTCTCATAAACTACCTCCTTCATCATCAGATGCGAACAAATGAAATCCTTCCACATTTAGCGAAAGTGACCAAATGGATCTTGTTCCAAGTGGGAGCGGGATGGTTACATATCTTGTTCCAAGTGGGAGCATAATGAATGTTCTTGATCCGAGTGGGAGCAACATTGATCCAAATGGTAAGAATGATGAATTACAAATAAGACGTAGTTATCGTAAAAAGATTCCCCGCCGATGATTTGATGTTGAAGGCTGTGAACTATTTATGATGCTCCTACAAGAAGAAAACAAACATAAAAATGTAAAAGATTCTTTCTCATGTACTTCTAAGGATAAATGGACAAAAGCAATGGAAGATGAACTGGAGTCTATGAGAGTCAACAAAATTTGGAAACTAGTTGACCTCCCTGAAGGACACAAAGCAATTGGGAGTAAATGGATCTCAAAATTAAGCTCAAGGTTGATGGCACAGTTGAGACATATAAGGCTTGACTAGTGGAGAAAGGGTATACACAACAGAAAGGAATAGACTACGAAGAGACTTTTCTCGCCTGCTGTACGATTTACCTTTGTTCGCCTGGTTCTAGCTATTGTCGCAAGCTTGGATCTTAAATTACATCAAATGGATATAAAGACTGCCTTTCTCAATGGAGATCTATATGAAGAAATTTATATGGAACAACCTGAGTGTTTCATTGAAATGGGCCACGAACAAAAGGTTTGTAGACGTTTGAAGTCTATTTATGGCCTCAAACAATCTTCAAGGCGGTGGTATATACGCTTTCAGAATGTTGTTGTACACAATGGCTTTACCATGATGGATGAAAACCATTGTATTTATACCAATAGATCAAGGAACAAGCTTGTGATTTTAACATAGTATTTAGATGACACACTTATAGCTGGAAATGATAATGAGTTTATAGCCAAGATAAAGTCATGGTTATCATCCAAATTTGAGATGAAAGATATGAGTGAAGCTGCATATATTCTTGGAGTTAAGAAAAGGGTTGTAGACGTTTGAAGTCTATTTATGGCCTCAAACAATCTTCACGGTAATGGTATATACGCTTTCAGAATGTTGTTGTATCCAATGGTTTTACAATGATGGATGTCACACCTCCTTTTTTCACTACCCCGTATTAATGAAGGGTAGAGAGGGAGTTTTTCCACTTTAAGTGACATTATTCAGATTTGGGATTTATTTTAGTTTTCAGAGTCGCCACCCGGATTTTTACAGTGTTCTGGGACACCATTTATTTATTGAAATCCCAAACCGAGGAAATTTTGACTCTACTTTAGTTTGTCTGCGACCAGAAATCCGAGTAAGGAATTCTGTTAACCCGGGAGAAGGTGTTAGGCATTCCCGAGTTCCGTGGTTCTAGCACGGTCGCTTAACTATTAATATTTGGCCTAAATTATCTGATTATTTACATATTTTTAAACCTATTGTGCATTTTAGCCTTTTTCACTTTTAAGCCGCTTTTAACATTTATGGAATTATTTTAATACAAGTCACAATGACGTGCACTTGTTATTTTTTGGACACATTG
>ML363811.1:0-31598 GCA_005239505.1 Nicotiana paniculata | reverse complement strand
CTGTGAAATTTGGTTGAAATTGGACGTCGTTTGACGTGTTTCGGACTTAAAACTCTAAATTTGTAAGTTTATGAAGTTTGAAGAAAAACTAGTGATTTTGAAGTTTGATTTATTGTTTTTGATGTTATTTTGGTGGTTTCATTACTCGAATAAGTCTGTAGGATGATTTTGAGGTCGTGTGTACATTGGGTTTGAGGTTCCGAGGGTCGGGTGAGTTTCGGGTAGGTCCCGAGAGGTCTTTAGGCTTAAAATATAGCTGTTGGAGGCCACAGAACTCAGATCTCTGAACTTACCACCGAGACCCGCGGTAGTTTTTTGCGGACCGCGCTGAGGGCTTCGCGGCCGCGGTCGATATTTCGTGGTCCGCGGTGGAGGAGCTGGGCCACTAGTCCGACTTTGGAGGCCGATATCTTTTGATCTACAAGTAATTTTTAGATTATTCAAAAATGAAAGTTGTAGCGCTTCGTGTCTAGTTTCCACAAACGTAAAGGAATCGTAATTTGGACATCTGTAGAGAAAGTTATGGCCAAAATACTATATCATGTCACTGCGGTCATGTTTCTTGGTTTTCTTCAGCTTCTCTTGGCCTTTGCTAGCGCGGCCATGGTCCATTTTTCGTGGTCCGCGGTGGAGGACCTGAGGGGGGTATAAATAGATGGGAATTTCAGTTATTTTCATTTTTCAAAGCCCTAAAAACATAAGAGGCGATTTTCCAAACACCCTTTCTTCTCCAAAATATTAGTAAGTGGTTTCTAACTCATTTTCTTTATTCCTTAACTTCTTTTTACAATATTTCATCTAATTAAGTCCTAAGCCTAAAACATGCAATTTAAAGTAGAAAATTGGGGAATTGGGTAGAGTTAGGGCCTTTTGATTTTTCTTGATTTAGACCTTGTGTTGGGGTCGAATTTGAAAATAAATTATATATTCGGGCTCGTGGGTGAATGGGTGACATGGTTTTGGTCCGAGCCTCGTGTTTGGACAAAGCGAGCCCGGGGTCGAATTTTATTATTTTGGAAGAATGCATGGAAATGGGTAATTAGTCTATGTAATTGAATTATTGAATCCTTATTGATATACTTGAGTGAATTCTAAAGGAAAGGCGGTGTTAGAGGGTTGATATCTATATTTTGGACCCGAGGTAAGTGTTTGGTCTAACCTTAGCTTGAGGGAATATGAATTGAATCTTATGTTCTACTTGCTAATTGTCGAGTACGATGTATATACATGGTGACGGGTATCTATACATTGGTGTCTACCATGACCGTGATTCTTTATATTGTGAATATTCTGATTTTGTTGTAACTTCCATGCTTAATTGATGATTTCTATATGTTGTAAAGAGCATGTGAAGGGAATTGTGATCTTTAAACTTCTAGGAGCATTGGCTCGAGTTGTAACACGAACGGTGAAGATATATGAGATAATTGAATCCGTTGGAGCATTGGCTCAAGTGATAGAGTAAATTATGAAATGAAAGTGAAAGAAAGAGAAAGAGTTATTAAAATGTACCCTTTGTCGGGTCATTGTTGCTTTAGTGATTATATCCCTTGATGGGATGTTGAGATTACTGTTATTGTTCCCTTGCCGGGATTTAATTGTTTAATTGATGTTCCCTTGCCGGGATTTCTATTTCTATTTTGTTTACTCCCTTGCCATTGGGTTGTGATTGCTGTTTGGGTGAGGAAGAGTGTTAACGCACGAAGGGTGATGTCGTGCACTGTTTGCTATTGTAAGGAAGAATGTTAGAGCACGAAGGGTGATGTCATGCGTTGTTTGATATTGTCTCCCTTGTTGGGATGTTGAGATTACTGTTATTGTTCCCTTGCCGGGATTTCTATTTCTATTCTGTTTACTCCCTAGCCCTTGTTTGTGATTGTTGTTTGGGTGAGGAAGAGTGTTAAAGCAAGAAGGGTGATGCCGTGCATTGTTTGCTATTGTGAGGAAGAGTGTTAAAGCACGACGGGTGATGCCGTTAATTGTTTGATATTGTGAGGAAAGAGTGTAAAAGCACGAAGGGTGATGCCGTGTCGTACGATGTACCATTCCGTATTCCGTACCGATATTCACTGATTGTACTGTGAGGAAAAAGAGTAAAATCATGAAGGATCATGCCGTGCTATGATTTACATTGATTAAATTATACATTGCATAGTGAGGACAAGAGTAAAAACACGAAGGGTGATGCTGTGAAAGCTTGTGATTTCTGGTCCTTGTTGTTCCTTTCTTTATTTAAGATTTCTTATATGAAATTGTTATCTCCCCACAGCATGTTCCCCTCCCCTTATTGATTTATTACTTACTGTATTTCTTTTCTGTTATATATATATATATATATATATATATATATACACACACACACATTCGAATTGAACGGGTTTACTTGGTAGTCTGGTTCTATCCTCGTCACTACTTCTCCGAGGTTAGGTTAGGCTCTTACCAGTACATGGAGTCGGTTGTACTGATGCTACACCTGCACTTCTTTATGTTGTGCAGATTACGCAGCCGGACCCAGAGGACATCATTAGTAGGAGTGTCTTTCAGTTTATCCTAGAGGCTCAAGGTATTCCCGCTGGTGTTCGTGGGCCTTGGCGTCTCTCCCATCCTTATGTCCTCGTTTCTGTCTTTTTTCCTCTAGTTTCAGAGACAATCATGTATTTCCTTTCAGACTTTGTATTTAGCACTCTATTAGATAGTTCGTGAGTTTGTGACTCCAGGTTTTGGGAATATTATGTGTCGATGTATTATGTTGTCTTTACTTAGTTTTGAAAACCATATTTATTTATTTCCACTGTTAAGTTGCGAACTGTTTGTAGCTTATTATGTTAAATCAATGTTTTCATGCTAGTTTAACTATACACGTTGGCTTGTCTAGCGAGTTCAATGTTAGACGCCATCACGACCCGATTGTGGGATTTCGGGGTGTGACAGGTTGGTATCAGAGCTCTAGGTTGCTTAGGTCTCACAACTCACGGACAACTTGGTAGAGTCTGAGGGATCGGTACGAAGACGTCTTTATTTATCCCCTAGAAGGTGCGTAGTTAGGATGACTCCACATTTCTTTTCATCTCTATCGTGCGATATGAATTCTGAGTACTGATTAAGTTTCTATCCTATTCTCTCGCATATGGCGAGGATGCGTGCTTCCCTTGGTTCCGCTCAGCAGCCCGACACTCCTTCTATAGCTCCTACGAGGGGTCGAGGACAGGACGAGGTTGTGCTAGAGGCTGAGGCTGGGGCCGGGCACAACCTAGAGCAGCAGCCCTAGTGGAGGACCCTCAGGTCGAGTCTGACAAGGAGGTCCCAGTTCCGGAAGTCCCAGTTGGACCAGCTCAGGTCCCAGAGGGGTTCATAGCTACCCAGTCCTTCAGGACGCTCTTGTCCGTCTAGTCAGACTCATGGAGAGTGTAGCACAGGCGAGTCTTCTTCCTGCTGCACCAGCCATCTCTCAGGCCGGGGGAGGTGCCCAGACTCCCGCCACTCGCATGCCAGAGCAGCTAGTTCCAAAGTTTCAAACTCCGGCACATCAGCCAGTCAAAGTAGCTCAGACGGGTATTGCAGCACTGGTAGCAGAGGGAGCAACTATGTCAGCAGATGCTTTGTGGAGACTGGACATGTTCACTAAGTTATTCACTGCTACTTTTACTGGTTCACAATTAGAAGACCCCCAGGATTATTTGGACAGATGTCATGAGGTTCTTCGGAACATAGGCATAGTGGAGTCCAACCGACTTGACTTCGTTACTTTTCGGTTATCTGGCGCAACCAAGAGTTGGTGGAGAGACTATTGCTTAGCCAGAACAGGTGGATCTACGCCATTGACTTGGACTCAGTTCTCAGAGGTATTTTTGGGGTAGTTCCTTCCCATTACTCATAGAAAGGACATTCGGAGGCAGTTTGAGCGTCTCCAACAGTCATCTATGTCAATCACTCAGTACGAGACCAGGTTCATGACTCTAGCCCGACATGCTCTTGTGATACTTCTCACTGATCGGGAGAGGGTTCAGAGATTTATTGAGGGATTAGCCCGGCCTATAAGAATTAAGATGGCTAGAGAGTTAGGTACCGATATATCGTTCCAGGATGCGGCCAATGTGTCCAGGAGGATTGAGATGATTATGTCACATGGTGGTAGCCAGGGGGGATGACAAAAGGCCCCGTCATTTTCGGTTGTTTCAGTGGAGCCTTATCTGGGGGCAGGGATTCATCAGGCAGAGGTCATCCCCGCAGACCCTTCAAGTCATCTCTCCAGGTTTCCCGTGATACTTCAGATGGTCGTGGTTATCAGACTCAGTATTCTGATCAGCAGCCTTACAGTTTGCCACCAGCTCTCATTGCACCTTCGCATCAGAGTTTCCGAGGTGGTATTTCAGGTCGACAGGGTCAGACTCAGTTCCCTCAGCAGCCGAGGTCTTGGTACACTTGTGGCGATCATGGTCACCTTGCCATATTTTACGCTCGGGCACCAGGTAGTTCGCAGCATCAGGGTTGTCGTGCCATGGTACAGGTACCAGGTGTTCCACAACCTGCCCAGCCAGCCAGAGGTGGGGGTAGAGGTGTTAGAGGTGGAGGTAGAGGTCATAGAGGTGGAGCTCAGGCCGCCAGAGGTGGAGGCCACCCAGCAGCCGGCCGTCCCAGAGATGTAGTTCAGGGTAGTGGGGTCCAACCCCGATGTTATGCTCTTCCAGCCAGGCTAGAAGCTGAGTCTTCAGATGCAGTCATTACAAGTACTATTTGGGTCTGTTACAGAGATGCTTCAGTGCTATTTGATCCAGGGTCTACGTATTCGTACGTGTCCTCTTATTTTGCAGCGTACCTGGTCATGCCTAGTGATCCACTAAGTATTCCTGTTTATGTATCTATACCGGTGGGTGATTCTATCGTGGTTGATCGAGTCCATCGTTCTTGTGTTGTGGCGATTGGGGTCTTGAGACCCGTGTTGATTTGTTGCTTTTAGGTATGGTCGACTTTGATGTTATATTGGGGATGGACTGGTTATCCGCATATCATTCTATCTTGGATTTCCATGCCAAGATGGTGACCTTAGCCTTATCGGATTTGCCCCGTTTGGAGTTGAGAGGGACTCCGGGTCATTCTACCCGCAGCGTTATTTCGTACGTGAAGGCTCGGCGTATGGTCGAGAAGGGGTGTTTGGCTTATTTGGCTTATGTGCGCGATTCGAGTGTTGAGGTTCCCTCTATTGATTCGGTACGCGTGGTTCGTGAGTTTTCTGAGGTCTTCCGTTCAGACCTTCCTGGGATGCCACCCGATAGGGACATTGGTTTCTGCATTGATCTGGCTCCGGGCACCCATCCCATTTCTATTCCGCTGTATCGCATGGCCCCGCCAGAGTTGAAAGAGTTGAAGGAACAATTGCAGGATTTGCTTGGGAAGGGTTTTATTAGGCCCAACGTTTCTCCTTGGGGTGATCAAGTATTGTTTTTGAAGAAAAAGGATTGTTCGATGAGGATGTGCATTGATTACCGGAAATTGAACAAGGTTACAATCAAGATAAAGTATCCACTGCCGAGGATTGATGATTTTTTCGATCAGCTTCAGGGTGCCAAGGTATTTTCAAAGATAGACTTCAGATCTAGCTACCATCAGTTGAGGATTAGGGCATCCGATGTCCCTAAGACAACTTTCCGCACTCGGTACGGACATTAAGAGTTTTTGGTCATGTCGTTTGGGTTGACAAATGCCCTAGCAGCTTTTGTAGACTTGATAAACCGAGTGTTCAGGACTTATTTGGACTCGTTCATGATAGTATTCATTGATGATATATTGATATACTCCCGCAGCCAAGAAGAGCACTAGCAGCATCGCAGAGTGGTTCTTCAGACTCTAAATGATCGTCTGCTATATGCAAAGTTTTCGAAGTGTGAGTTCTGGTTGAGTTCAGTTGCATTCCTAGGTCATGTCGTATCAGCAGAGGGCATTCTTGGGTTTGGCAGGCTACTATCGTCGATTCGTGGAAGGGTTCTCATCTATTGTGATGCTTCCCGTATTGGGCTTGGTGTAGTGTTGATGCAGGATGGTAAGGTCATTGCTTATGCTTCGAGGCAGTTGAAGATTCATGAGAAGAACTATCCAGTGCATGATTTGGAGTTGGCATCCATTGTTCACGCATTGATGATTTGGAGGCACTATCTGTATGGCGTGGTGTGTGAGGTGTTTACGGATCATAAGAGTCTTCAGTAGTTGTTCAAGCAAAAGGAGTTGAATTTGAGGCAGAGGAGGTGGTTGTATTTGTTGAAGGATTATGATATACCATCTTATATAACCCGGGGAAGGCTAATGTGGTGGTCAATGCTTTGAGTAGGAAGTCAGCTAGTATGGGCAGTCTTGCTTTTATTTCGGTCAGTCAGAGGCCGCTTGCTTTGGATGTTCAGGCTTTGGCCAATCGATTTGTGAGGTTGGAAATTTCTGAGCCTGGTCGAGTGTTGGCTTGTACGGTCGCTCGTTCTTCATTATTGGAGCGTATCCGTGATCGACAATTTGATTATCCCCATTTGTGTGTCCTTAGAGACACGGTGCAGCGCAGAGGCGCCAAGCAGGTGACCATAGATGATGATGGTGTTTTGAGATTGCAGGGGCGATTTTGTGTGCCCAATGTTGATGGGATTCGAGAGTTGATTTTAGAGGAGGCCTATAGTTCCCGGTACTCTATTCATCCGGGCGTCGCGAAGATGTATCATGATTTGCAGAAGCATTATTGGTGGCGTAGAATGAAGAAGGATATTGTGGCACATGTGGCACGGTGCTTGAATTGTCAATAGGTTAAGTATGAGCATTAGAGGCGTGGTGGTTTATTTCAGAGGATTGAGCTTCCCGAGTGGAAGTGGGAGAGGATCACTATGAACTTCGTTACTGGACTACCGTTGACCCAGAAGAAGTTCGATGCAACTTGTGTCATTGTTGATAGGCTGACCAAGTCAGCGCATTTCATTCATGTGGCAGTCTCTTATACATCCGAGAGGTTAGCTAAGATCTATATCCGGGAGATTGTCCGCCTTCATGGTGTGCCAGTATCTATCATTTCGGACCGGGGCGCGCAGTTTACCTCGCATTTCTTGAGAGAAGTTCAGCGGGAATTAGTCATCCAGGTGGAGTTGAGCACAACATTTCATCCTCAGACGGACGGGAAGTCTGAGAAGACTATTCAAATATTAGAGGATATGCTCCGAGCTTGTGTTATTGACTTTGGAGGATCATGGGATCAGTTCTTGGCTTTAGCAGAGTTTGCCTACAACAACAGCTACCAGCCGAGCATCCAGATGGCTCCTTATGAGGCTTTATATGGTAGGTGGTGTCGATCTCCAGTTGGATGGTTTGAGCCGGGAGAGGCTCGGTTGTTGCGTACAGATTTGGTTCAGGAGGCCTTGGACAAGGTCAGGATCATTCATGGTTGGTGAGCAAGTATTGCTCCGAGTGCCTCCTATGAAGGGCGTGATGAGATTTGGGAAGAAGGGCAAGCTTGGCCCTAGGTTCATTGGTCCGTTTGAGATTCTTGATCGAGAGGGAGAGGTGACTTATAGACTTGCGTTTCCACCTAGATTATCAGCCGTACATCCAGTTTTTCATATGTCCATGCTTCGGAGGTATCACGGTGATCCAGCCCACGTGTTAGATTTCAGCACTGTCCAGTTTGACAAGGACTTATCTTTTGAGGAGGAGCCGGTAGCTATTCTAGACTGGCAGGTTCGTCAGTTTAGATCCAAGAGTTTCCCTTCTGTTCGTGTTCAGTGGAGAGGTCAGCCTACTGAGGCATCGACATGGGAGTCCGAGTCCGATATACGGAGCCGTTACCCCAATTTATTCCCCGACTAAGGTAGTTCCTTCTTCTGTCCGTTCGAGGACGAACGATTGTTTTCGAGGTGGAGGATGTGACGACCCAAAGGGTCATCACCTATTTTATTACCCATTCCGTACTTCCGAGGTCTTGAAAACCTTATCTGTAGTTGTCTCGATTTGCGTGCATAGTCCGGGCGCGTAGGCGGACAACTTAAATATGAAATTTTGTTAAAATGCTAAAATTTGATATCAAAATGAGTAAATTTGACTCCGGTCAACATTTTGGGTAAATGGACCCGGATTCGAATTTGAGGGTCCCGGAGGGTCCGTAGGAAAATATGGGACTTGGGCGTATGCTCGGAATTGAATTATGAGGTCCCAAGCCCCATAAATGAATTTTTGAGTAAAATTGTTTTTTTGAAATACATAAATAAAAGTGAAATGAAAATTATGTGTTGGTATCGGGCCCGTATTTTGGTTCCGGCGCCCGGTACAGGTCTTATATGTGGTTTAAGATATTTCTGTGAAGTTTAGTTAAAATTGGACGTCAATTAACGTGTTTCGGACTTAAAACTCTAAATTTGAAAGTTTATGAAGTTTGAAGAAAAACTAGTGATTTTGAAGTTTGATTCATTGATTTGATGTTATTTTGGTGGTTTCATTACTCGAATAAGTCCGTAGTATGATTTTGAGGTCGTGTGTACATTGGATTTGAGATTCTGAGGGCTCGGGTGAGTTTCGGATAGGTCCCGGAAGGTCTTTAGGCTTAAAATATAGCTGTTGGAGGTCACAGAACTCAAATCTCTGAACTTACCACCGAGACCCGCGGTCCTTTTTCGCGGACCGCGCTGAGGGCTTCGCGGTCGCGGTTGATTTTTCGTGGTCCGCGGTGGAGGAGCTGGGCCACTACTCCGACTTTGGAGGCCTATATCTTTTGTTCTACAAAGAATTTTGAGATGATTCAAAAATTAAAGTTGTAGCTCTTCGTGTCTAGTTTCCAGAAATGTAGAAAAATCGTAACTAGGACATCTGTAAAGAATGTTATGGCAAAAAAACTAAATTATGTCACTGCAGTCATTTTTCTTGGTTTTCTTCAGCTTTTCTTGGCCTTTGCTAGCGCGGCCACGGTCCATTTTTCGTGGTCCGCGGTGGGGACCTGAGGGGGGTATAAATGGATGGGAATTTCAGTTATTTTCATTTTTCAAAGCCCTAAAAACATAAGAGGCGAGTTTCCAAACACGCTTTCTTCTCAAAAACATTAGTAAGTGATTTCTAACTCATTTTCTGTACTCCTTAACTTCTTTTTACAAGATTTCATCTAATGAATTCCTAAGCCTAAAACATACAATTTAGAGCAGAAAATTAGGGAATTGGGTAGAGTTAGGGCCTTTAGATTTTTCTTGATTCAGACCTCGTGTTAGGGTCGAATTTGAAAATAAATTATATATTCGGGCTCGTGGGTGAAAGGGTGGCATGGTTTTGGTCGGAGCCTCGTGTTTGGACCAAGCGTGCCCGAGGTCGAATTTTATTATTTTGGAAGAATGCATGGAAATTGGTAATTAGGCTATGTAATTGAATTATTGAATCCTTATTGATATACTTGGGTTAATTATTTCTAGACAATACCATTTCGGAGTTGAATTCTAAAAGAAAGGCAGTGTTAGAGGGTTGATTGCTATATTTTGGACCCGAGGTAAGTGTTTGGTCTAACCTTAGCTTGAGGGAATAAGAGTTGAGTGTTATGTGCTACTTGCTAAATGTCGAGTACGATGTATATGCATGGTGGCGAGTATCTATACATTGGTGTCTAGCATGACCGTGTGTCTTTATATTATGAATATTCTGATTTGTTGTAACTTCCATGTTTAATTGATCATTTCTATATGTTATAAAGAGCATGTGAAGGGAATTATGATCTTTAAACTTCGAGGAGCATTGGCTCGATTTGTAACACGAATGGTGAAGATATATGAGATAATTGAATCCTTTGGAACATTGGCTCAAGTGATAGAGTAAATTATGAAATGAAAGTGAAAAAAGAGAAAGAGTTCTTAAAATATACTCTTTGTCGGGTCATTGTTGCTGTAGTGATTATCTCCCTTGCTGGGATGTTGAGATTACTGTTATTGTTCCTTTGCCGGGATTTAATTTATTAATTGATGTTCCCTTGCCGGGATTTCTATTTCTATTTTGTTTACTCCCTTGCCCTTGGTTTGTTATTGCCGTTTGGGTGAGGAAGACTGTTAAAGTACGAGGGGTGATGCCATGCACTGTTTGCTATTTTAAGGAAGAGTGTTAGAGCACGAAGGGTGATGTCGTGCATTGTTTGATATTGTCTACCTTGCTGGGATGTTGAGATTACTGTTATTGTTCCCTTACCGGGATTTGTATTTCTATTCTGTTTACTCCCTTGCCCTTGTTTGTGATTGTTGTGTGGGTGAGGAAGAGTGTTAAAGCACGAAGGGTGATGCCGTGCATTGTTTACTATTGTGAGGAAGAGTGTTAAAACACGAAGGGTGATGCCGTGCATTGTTTGATATTGTGAGGAAAGAGTGTAAAATCACAAAGGGTGATGCGGTGCCGTACGATGTACCATCCTGTACCGATATTCATTGATTATACTTGAGGAAAGAGAGTAAAATCACGAAGGGTGATGCCGTGCCATGATTTACATTGATTACATTATACATTGCATAGTGAGGACGAGATTAAAAGCACGAAGGGTGATGTCGTGCCATGAATTACATTGATTACATTATACGTTGCATAGTGAGGGCGAGAGTAAACGCACGAAGGGTGATGCCGTGCAATCTTTCGATTTCTGGTCCTTATTGATATTCTGACCTTGTTGTTCCTTTATTTATTTAAGATTTCTTATATGAAACTGTTATCTCCCCACAACATGTTCCCCTTCCCTTATTGATTGATTACTTCCTGTATTTCNATATATATATATATATATATATATATATATATATATATATATATATATATATATATATATATATATATATATATATATATATATATATATATTTGAATTGCACGGGTTTAATTGGTAGTCTGGTTCTAGCCTCGTCACTACTCCGCCGAGGTTAGGCTAGGCTCTTACTAGTACATGTGGTTGGTTGTACTGATGCTACACCTGCACTTCTTTATGTTCTGCAGATTACACAGCCGGACACGGAGGACATCATTAGTGGGAGTGTCTTTCAGCTCATCCTAGAGGCTTCAAGGTATACCCACTGGCGTTCGTGGGCCTTGGCGTCTCTCCCATCCCTATGTCTTCATTTTTGTCTTGTTTTCCGCTAGTTTCAGATACAATCATGTATTTCCTTTCAGACTTTGTATTTAGCACTCTATTAGACAGCTAGTGAATTTGTGACTCCAGGTTTTGGGAAAATTATGCGTCGATGTATTATGTTGTCTTTACTTAGTTTTAAGAACCATATTTATTTATTTCCAATGTTAAGTTGTGAACTGTTTGTAGCTTATTCTATTAAATCGATGTTTTCATGCTAGTTTAACTATACACATTGGCTTGTCTTGCGAGTTCAACGTTAGACGCCATCACGGCCCGATGGTGGGATTTCGAGGTGTGACAGGTTGGTATTAGAGCTCTAGGTTGCTTAGGTCTCACAACTAACGCACAACTTGGTAGAGTCTGAGGGATCGGTTCGGAGACATCTGTATTTATCCCCCAGAGGCTGCAAAGTTAGGATGACTCCACATTTCTTTTCATCTCTATCGTGCAATATGAATTCTGAGTACTGATTAAGTTTCTATTCTATTATCTCGCAGATGGCGAGGGAACGTGCTTCCCTTGGTTCCGCTCAGCAGCCCGACACTCCTGCTACAGCTCCTATGAAGGGTCGAGTTCGAGGACGAGGCCGTGCGAGAGAATGAGGCCGGGGCCGGGGCTGGGCTCAACCTAGAGCAGCAGCCTCAGTGGAGGACCCTCAGGTCGAGTCTGACGAGAAGGTCCCAATTCCGGCAGTCCCAGTTGGACCAACTCAGGTCCCAGAGGGGTTCATAGCTACCCCAGTGCTTCAGGACGCTCTTGTCCGTCTAGTCGGACTCATGGAGAGTGAAGCATAGGCGGGTCTTCTTCCTGCTACACCAGCCGTCTCTCATGCTTGAGGAGGCGCCCAGACTCTTACAACTCGCACGCCAGACAAGCTAGTTCCACAGTTTCAGACTACGGCACCTCAGCCAGTCGTAGTAGCTCAGACGGGTATTGCAGCACCGATTGCGGAGGGAGCAGCTATGTCAACAGATGCTTTGTGGAGACTAGACAGGTTCACTAAGTTATTCACTGCTACTTTTACTGGTTTACCATCAGAGGACGCCCAAGAATATTTTGACAGTTCCCATGAGGTTGTTCGAAACATGGTAATAGTGGAGTCCAACAGAGTTGACTTCTCTACTTTTCGGTTATCTGGCGCAGCCAAGAGTTTGTGGAGAGAATATTGCTTAGACAGACCAGCTGGATCTACGCCTTTGACTTGGACTCAGTTCTCATAGGTATTTTTGGGGAAGTTCCTTCCCATTACTCAGAGAGAGGACCTTCGGAGGCAGTTTGAGCATCTCCAGCAAGGATCTATGTCAGTCACTCAGTACAAGACCAGGTTCATCACTCTAGCCCGACATGCTCTTATGATACTTCCCACTGATCGGGAGAGGGTTCAGAGATTTATTGAGGGATTGGCCCGGCCTATCATAATTCAGATGGCTAGAGAGTCAGGTACCGATATATCATTCCAGGATGCGGCCAATGTGACCAGGAGGATTGAGATGATTATGTCACAGGGTGGTGGTCAGGGGGGCTGACAAGTGGCCCCGCCATTTTGGTCGTTTCAGCGGACCCTCATCTGGGGGCAGGGATACTTCAGGCAGAGGTCATCCTCCCAGACCCTTCCAGTCAGCTCTCCAGGTTTCCCATGGTACTTCAGATGGTCGTCGTTATTAGACGCACTATTTTGATCAATAGCCTTACAGTGCGCCACCAGCTCCCATCAGTGCACTGCCGCATCAGAGTTTTCGAGGTGGTCATTCAGGTCGACAGGGTCAGACTCAGTTCCCTCAGCAGCCGAGGTCTTGTTACACTTGTGGCGATCCGCGTCACCTTGCGATATTTTTCCCTCGGGCACTAGGTAGTTCACAGCATTAGGGTTCTCGTGCCATGGTACATGCACCAGGTATTCCACAGCCTGCCCAGCCATCCAGAGGTGGGGGTAAAGGTTCTAGAGGTGGAGGTAGAGGTCATAGAGGTGGAGCTCAAGCCGCCATAGGTGGAGGCCACCCAGCAGCCGGCCGTCCCAGAGATGTGGTTTAGGGTGGTGGGGCCTAGAGCCGATGTTATGCTCTTCCAGCCAGGCCAAAGGCTGAGTCTCCAGATGCAGTCATTACAGGTACTATTCGGGTCTGTGACAGAGATGCTTATGTGCTATTTGATCCAGGGTCTACGTATTCGTACGTGTCCTCTTATTTTGCACCGCACCTGGTCATGCCTAGTGATCCACTGAGGTCCTATTTTTGTATCTACACCGGTGGGTGATTTTATCATGGTCGATCGAGTTCATCGCTCTTATGTTGTGGCGATTGGGGGTCTTGAGACTCGTCTTGATTTGTTGCGTTTAGGTGTGGTCGACTTTGATGTTATATTGGGGATGGACTGGTTATCCCCATATCATGCTATCTTGGATTGCCATGCGAAGACGGTGACCTTAGGCTTACCGGATTTGCCCAGTTTGGAGTGGAGAGGGACTCCTGATCATTCTACCCGTAGTGTTATTTCGTACGTGAAGGCTCGGCGTATGGTCGAGAAGGGGTGTTTGGATTATTTGTCTTATGTGCATGATTCCAGTGTTGAGGTTCCCTCTATTGATTCGATACCCGTGGTTCATGAGTTTTCAGAGGTCTTCCCTTCAGACTTGTCGGGGATGCCAGCCGACAGGGACATTGGTTTCTGCATTGATCTGGCTCCGGGCACCCATCCCATTTCTATTTCCGCCATATCACATGGCCCCGCTAGAGTTGAAAGAGTTGAAGGAACAGTTGCTGGATTTCCTTGGGAAGAGTTTCATTTGGCCCAGCGTTTCTCCTTGGGGTGCTCCAGTATTTTTTGTGAGGAAAAAGGATGGTTCGATGAGGATGTGCATTGATTACCTGCAATTGAACAAGATTACAATCAAGAATAAGTATCCGCTGCCAAGGATTGATGATTTGTTCGATCAGCTTCAGGGTGCCAAGGTATTTTTAAAGATAAACTTGAGACTTGGCTACCATCAGTTGAGAATTAGGGCATCCGATGTCCCTAAGACAGCTTTCCACACTCGGTACGTGCATTACGAGTTTTTTGTCATGTCGTCCAGGTTGACAAATGCCCCAAAAACTTTTATGGACTTGATTAACCGAGTGTTCAGGCCTTATTTGGACTCGTTCGTGATAGTGTTCATTGATGATATATTAATATACTCCCGCAGCCAGGAGGAGCACGAGCAGCATCGCAGAGTGGTTCTTCAGACTCTGAAGGATAGTTAGCTATATGCAAAGTTTTCAAAGTGTGAATTCTGGTTGAATTCAATTGCATTCCTGGGTCGTGTCGTATCAGCAGAGGGTATTCAGGTTGACTCGAAGAAGGTTGAGGCAGTCAAGAACTGTCCTAGACCAGCATCAACTACAGAGATTTGGAGTTTCTTGGGTTTGGCAGGCTACTATCGTCGGTTCGTGGAGGGGTTCTTATCTATTGCAGTCCAGATGACCAGGTTGACCCAGAAAGATGCCCAGTTCAGATGGTGGGACGAGTGTGAGGCGAGATTTCAGAGGCTCAAGATAGCTCTGACTACGGCACAAGTATTGGTTTTGCCCACAGGTTCAGGGCCTTACACAGTCTATTGTGATGCTTCCCGTATTGCGGTTGGTGCAGTGTTGATGCAGGATGGTAAGGTCATTGCTTATGATTTGAGGCAGTTGAAGATTCATGAGAAGAACTATCCAGTACATGATTTGGAGTTGGCAGCCATTGTTCACCCATTGAGGATTTGGAGGAACTATCTGTATGGCGTGGCGTGTGAGGTGTTCACGGATCATAAGAGTCTTCAGTACTTGTTCAAGCAAGAGGAGTTGAATTTGAGGCAGAGGAGGTGTTTGGAGTTGTTGAAGGATTATGATATTACCATCTTATATCACTCGGGGAAGGCCAATTTGGTGGTCGATGATTTGAGTAGGAAGTCAGCTAGTATGGGCAGTCTTGCTTTTATTCCTGGTCAGTTAGAGGCTGCTTGCTTTGGATGTTCAGGATTTGGCCAATCGATTTGTGAGGTTGGATATTTATGAGCCTAGTCGTAATGTACGGCCGCTCGTTCTTCATTATTGGAGCGTATCCGTGATCGGAAATTTGATGATCCCCATTTGTGTGTCCTTAGAGACACGGTGCAGCGTAGAGGCACCAAGCAGGTGACCTTAGATGATGATGGTGTTTTGAGATTGCAGGGGCGAGTTTGTGTGCCCAATGTTGATGGGATTCGAGAGTTGATTTTAGAGGAGGCCCATAGTTCCCAGTGCTCTATTCATCCGGGCGCCGCGAAGATGTATCATGATTTGCGGAAGCATTATTGGTGGCGTAGAATGAAGAAGGATATTGTGGCACATGTGGCGCGGTGCTTGAATTGTCAACATGTTAAGTATGAGCGTCAGAGTCCTGGTGGTTTATTTCAGAGGATTGAGCTTCCCGAGTGGAAGTGGGAGAGGATCAATATGGACTTCGTTACTGGACTACCGTTGACCCAAAAGAAGTTCGATGCAGTTTGGGTCATTGTTTATAGGCTGACCAATCAGCGCATTTAATTCCTGTGGCAGTCTACTATTCATCGGAGAGGTTAGGTGAGATCTATATCTGGGAGATTATCCGCCTTCATGGTGTGCCGGTATCTATCGATTCGGACCGGGGTGCGCAGTTTACCTCGCGTTTGTGGAGAGTAGTTCAGTGGGAGTTAGGAACCCAGGTGGAGTTGAGCACAACATTTCATCCTCAGACAGATGGACAGTCCGAGCGGACTATTCATATATTGGAGGATATGCTCCGAGCTTGTGTTATTGACTTTGGAGGATCATGGGATCAGTTCTTGCCTTTAGCAGAGTTTGCCTACAACAACAGTTACCAGTCGAACATCGAGATGGCTCCTTATGAGGCTTTATATGGTAGGCGGTGTCGATCTTCGGTTGGATGGTTCGAGCCGGGAGAGGCTCATTTGTTGGGTACAGATTTGGTTCAGGAGGCCTTGGACAAGGTCAGGATCATTCAGGACAGGCATCGTACAACTCAGTCTAGGCAAAAGAGTTATGCAGATCGCAAGGTTCGAGATATGGCTTTCATGGTTGGTGAGCGAGTATTGCTCCGAGTGTCGCCTATGAAGAGCGTGATGAGATTTGGGAAGAAGGGCAAGCTTGACCCTAGGTTCATTGGTCCGTTTGAGATTCTTGATTGAGTGGGAGATGTGGCTTATAGACTTGCATTGCCGCCTAGCTTATTAGTCATACATCCCATTTTTCATGTGTCCATGCTTCGGAGGTATCACAGTGATCCAGCCCACGTGTTAGATTTTAGCACTGTACAGTTGGTCAAGAACTTATCTTATGAGGAGGAGACGGTAGCTATTCTAGACCGGCAGGTTCGTTAGTTGAGATCCAAGAGTTTCCTTTCTGTTCATGTTCAGTGGAGAGGTTAGCCTCCTGAGGCATCAACCTGGGAGTCCGAGTCCGATATGCGGAGCCGTTACCCTCATTTATTCCTCGACTTAGGTACTTCCTTCTTCTGTCCGTTAGAGGACGAATGATTGTTTTACAGATGGAGAATAGGACGACCCAAAGGGTCATCACCTTTTTTATTACCCATTCCGTACTTCCGAGGCCTGGAAAACCTCATACGTAGTTTCCTCGATTTGCGTGCGCAGTCCGAGCGCGTAGTCGGACAGCTTAAATATGAAATTCTGTGACAAATGCTAAAATTTGATATAAAAATGAGTAAATTTGACCCGGACCTGTGATTTGACGGTCCTGGAGGGTCCGTTGGAAAATATGGGACTTGGGCGTATGCCTGGAATCGAATTCTGAGGTCCCAAGCCCGACAAATGATCTTTTGAGTAAAATTGTTTTTTCTGAAATTTGTAAAGAAAAGTGAAATGAAAATTGGTTAGAATGTGTTGGTATCGGGCCCGTATTTTGGTTTCGGCGCCGCTAGAGGTCTTATATGTGGTTTAAGATATTTTTGTGAAGTTTGGTTGAAATTGGACGTCGTTTGACGTGTTTCGGACTTAAAACTCTAAATTTGAAAGTTTATGAAGTTTGAAGAAAAACTAGTGATTTTGAAGTTTGATTCATTGTTTTTGATGTTATTTTGGAGGTTTCATTACTCGAATAAATCCGTAGGATGATTTTGAGATCTTGTGTATATTGGATTTGAGGTTCCGAGTGCTCGGGTGAGTTTCGGGCAGGTCCCCGGAGGTCTTTAGGCTTAAAATATAGCTGTTGGAGGTCACAGAACTCAGATCTCTGAACTTACCACCGAGACCCGCGGTCCTTTTTCACGGACCGCGCTGAGGGCTTCGTGGCCGTGGTCGATTTTTCATGGTCCGGGGTGGAGGAGCTGGGTCACTAGTCCAACTTCGGAGGCCTATATCTTTTGATCTACAAGGAATTTGGAGATGATTCAATAGTAAAAGTTGTATCTCTTTGTGTCTTGTTTCAAGAAAGGTAAAGATATATAATTTGGACATCTGTAGAGAAAGTTATGGTTTAAATAGTAAATCATGTCACTACAGTCATTTTTCTTGGTTTTCTTCAGCTTTTCTTGGCCTTTGTTAGGGCGGCCATGGTCCATTTTCGTGGTCCGCAGTGGGGGACCTGAGGGGGGTATAAATGGGCGGGAATTTCAGTTATTTTCATTTTTCAAAACCCTAAAAACATAAGAGCCGATTTTCTAAACACTCTATCTTCTCCAAAACATTAGTAAGTCATTTATAACTCATTTTCTTTACTCCTTAGCTTCTTTTTACAAGATTTCATCTAATAGATTCCTAAGCCTAAAACATGCAATTTAGAGTAAAAAATTGGGGAATTGGGTAGCGTTAGGGCCTTTTGATTTTTCTTGATTTAGATTTCGTGTTGCGGTCGAATTTGAAAATAAATTATTTATTCGGGTTCGTGGGTGAATGGGTGACATGGTTTTGGTCCGGGCCTCGTGTTTGGACCAAGCGAGCCCGGGGTTGAATTTTTATATTTTGGAAGAATGCATGGAAATGGGTAATTAGGCTATGTAATTGAATTATTGAATCTTTACTCGTATACTTGAGTTAATTATGTCTAGATAATACCATTCCGGAGTTGAATTCTAAAGGAAAGGCGGTGTTAGAGGGTTGATTGCTATATTTTGGACCCGAGGTAAGTGTTTGGTCTAACCTTAGCTTGAGAGAATAGGAGTTGAGTCTTATTTTCTCTTGCTAATTGTCGAGTACGATGTATAGGCTTGGTGACGAGTACCTATACATTGGTGTCTAGCATGACCGTGAGTCTTTATATTGCGAATACTCTGATTTTGTTGTAACTTCCATGCTTAATTGATGATTTATATATGTTGTAAAGAGCATGTGGAGGGACTTGTGATCTTTAAACTTCGAGGAGCATTGGCTCGAGTTGTAACACGAACGGTGAAGATATATGAGATAATTGAATCCTTTGTAGCAATTGCTCAATTTATAGAGTAAATTATGAAATGAATGTGAAATAAAGAGAAAGAGTTACTAAAATATACCCTTGCCGGGTCATTGTTGCTTTAGTGATTATCTCCCTTGCTGGGATGCTGAGATTGCAGTTATTGTTCCCTTGCCGGGATTTCTATTTCTATTCTGTTTACTCCCTTGCCCTTGTTTTGTGATTGTTGTTTGGGTGAGGAAGAGTGTTAAAGCACTAAGGGTGATGCCGTGCACTATTTGCTATTGTAAGGAAGAGTGTTAGAGCACGAAGGGTGATTCCGTGCATTGTTTGATATTGTCTCCCTTGCTGGGATGTTGAGATCACTGTTATTGTTCCCTTGCTAGGATTTCTATTTCTATTCTGTTTACTCCCTTGCCCTTGTTTGTGATTGTTCTTTGGGTGAGGAAGTGTTAAAGCACGAAGGGTGATGCCGTGCATTGTTTGCTATTGTGAGGAAGAGTGTTAAAGAACGAAGGGTGATGTCGTGCATTGTTTGATATTGTGAGGAAATAGTTTAAAAGCACGAAGGGTGATGTCGTGTCGTACGATGTACCATTCCATATCGATATTCATTGATTATACTGTGAGGAAAGAGAGTAAAAGCACGAAGGGTGATGACGTGCCATGATTTACATTGATTACATTATACATTGCATAGTGAGGACGAGAGTAAAAGCACGAAGGGTGATGTCGTGCCATGAATTACATTGATTACGTTATACATTGCATAGTGAGGATGAGAGTAAAAGAACGAAGGGTGATGCCGTGCAAGCTTGTGATTTCTGGTCCTTATTGATATTCTGGCCTTGTTGTTCCTTTCTTTATTTAAGATTTTTTATATGAAACTGTTATCTCCCCACAACATGTTCCCCTTCCCTTATTGATTGATTACTTTATGTATTTCTTTTCTGTTGTGTATATATATATATTCGAATTGCACGGGTTTACTTGGTAGTCTGGTTCTAGCCTTGTCACTACTTCGCCGAGGTTAGGCTAGGCTCTTACCAGTACATGGGGTCGGTTGTACTAATGCTACACATGCACTTCTTTATGTTGTGCAGATTACGTAGCCGGACCCGGAGGACATCATTAGTGGGAGTGTCTTTCAGCTTATCCTAGACGCTTCAAGGTATACCCGCTGGCGTTCGTGGGTCTTGGCGTCTCTCCCATCCCTATGTCTCCGTTTTTGTCTTGTTTTCCTCTAGTTTCGGAGAAAGTCATGTATTTCCTTTCAGACTTTGTATTTAGCACTCTATTAGACAGTTCGTGAGTTTGTGACTCCAAGTTTTGGGAAAATTATGCGTCGATGCATTATGTTGTCTTTACTTAGTTTTGAAAACCATATTTATTTATTTCCGTTGTTATGTTGTGAATTGATTGTAGCTTATTCTATTAAATCGATGATGTCATGCTAGTTTAACTATACACATTGGCTTGTCCAGCGAGTTCAAAGTTAGATGCCATCACAGCCCGATGGTGGGATTTTAGGGCGTGACAGATTTGTTCGTGCTATTTGTGTGTATTCCTGTTTCTCATGAATATGTTCTGAGTCTCTGTGATTTTTACCCTATATGCTTATTAGGGCTTCTGATTTGTCTCTTCTTGCCTATATTATGTTTGTTTTGTTCATTCAAAAAAATTTGTTGTAATTTCCTTTAATCAGTACTATTTTATTTGAATCCCTGATTTCCTATAATTGATACCCTTTACTGATTTCCGACTTCTAAATTATTTTCTTATCTTTTATGTGATTGACTATATTATTAATTGGTTCCTACTGATTGTTTCCTTAATTAGACCTAATGTATCTAGCCATAATTGCTTACTCTGTACCTACTGTGTTTGAATTATTTCCTATTTTTTATGCTCTAGCTATACATGATTTCTTCCCTTACTTGTTACTTGTTCTTTACCGTTTGAACTGATTCCCTTAATTAAGGGAAGACTTGGACTGATTTTACTCTAATTGATTCTGATTTCCATAATCACTGTACAATTTTGATTCTTACCTTATTTACCTAGCTTTCAAACTACTATATATATTGCTCTCTTCTACTCTCATTATACAGTCTCATACACACACGAACCCACATTAGTTCACATCTCTCATACACTCAAAAGCTCTTCTGCTTTCTTTGTTACTTGCTATTGTTACTTAATTAGCTGGCTGCAAGCCTAGGCTAATTATTAGAGAGTTCACATCTCTCATACACTCAAAAGCTCTTCTGCTTTCTTTGTTACTTGCTATTGTTACTTAATTAGCTGGCTGCAAGCCTAGGCTAATTATTAGAGAGTTCACATCTCTCATACACTCAAAAGCTCTTCTGCTTTCTTTGTTACTTGCTATTGTTACTTAATTAGCTGGCTGCAAGCCAAGGCTAATTATTACATTCTCTTGTTCTTCACTTTGTGTTTACTCCCTTTACTGGTATGTTCTGATTTCACTTCAAGTTCCAAAACCAGTGTGTTTCTTCTACTGCTTCAGTTTATCATGTTACTAATATGTTTCTGTCTATTGTTTAGCTTTTCAACATGTGGTTAACTGGTTCAACTTAGTATACAAGTTATGTCCTAACCCCTCTTAGGATCAGCGTGCTTATGAGCCTGATTATTCCCTTTGTAGTCTATCTATATTTAACTCTACTATGTTTTTGAATGTTTGTTTATTTGTTACCTAGTTTCTGGTATGCAGCTATTTGCAAAACAATCTGTTACCCTTAGTTGTTTGATTCTATATTTAACTTGGCCTAGTACCATTATGTTCCAATAAGCAATTTTGGAATCCCTGCCCTATTTTCTGCTATTCCTTAAAACTTTTGTGCTTCTGCTTGTTAAGTTTCATTGTACATGACTTATGTGTCCCCAGTCCCCAATTATCCCTGTGTGAAGGGTTGTTATTTGAGTATTGCTGAAGTTGTTTGGCTCCGTGTTTAATTTGTTGTTTGTTTGATTACACAATTCTTGTCAAAACTGTTTTACTGTTAAGCAACTCTCATATTTTATAAAACTACTTCAACTGAGTCTTTTCAATATTGTTTTATACCAAAGCCTTTTCAAAACTATGTCAAGCACTCTCACTCTACTCTTAGGTCCTTAAGTTGTGCCCCTCCAGTGTGTGACTGCACTTACTCAGTTCTAGTTATGAAATCTGGTGTGAGCACTGCCCGGGATCGTTTAGGTCCTTAGGGAACTCTGACACACCCGGATATACGAAAGACTGTGACTTTGGCATTTAAGGCTATGGAATGTTTGGTACATTTGGTCCTACTTCAGCCTCCCTATAGTTTAACTTCTTCTTTTCTACTATTTATGTAATTCATTCAGTTGTTGGTTTGTAATAATTATTGTAAACAGATATTGAGGTTGGCTAGTGAAATAGGGAGGGTAGTTATATATTCTATCATAGAGTAGAAATCATTCCTTAGGCTTTTACATTCCCTATATCTGCATTAGAATCCATGCTTAGAACCAACATATTCATTCAAACCATGCGAAACATGCATTAGATATCATGTCTTTAAGGCTTTCATGTTTACTGCTTTAGCGTACAGTATGTCCTTAATGCATGCATATGCTTAACACTTAGAAATCCTGCTCTTAGGATAATTAACGTAAATTGTTGCTACATGTGCCTTCATAAATCGTGCTTAACAACTCTGTAATTCTTTGTGCATTTTAGAAATCATGCTTTCGGAATTCTGCACATCCCGAAATCATGTCTTAACCATTCTGCACCTTATATGTGCATATTAGATACCATGCTCTAGGATTTTGTTCGTATTTTCTTATCCACGCCTAATTTAAACTATTGATTCATGAAAAGAGGAATAAAACAATCCCGTATATGATTATCCTATTTTAGATAAAACTGGTTACAATCCCTGCATTTTCATAACACCTAAAACAACATGCTTTTAGGCAAAAACAACTTCTGAACTGTCTAAAGGTTAACATGCTTAAAATCAGTAGGCAAACTGATTAGGGCCCTGCTTCTGAGTTAATGAAATAAAGCTGCATATTTCTGTGCATTGATACTCGCTTAGATATCCTACTTAGGATCCTATCTAATAAAACTGCCTCTTGTTTGTGTCTGAGACATGCCGATTATGTGCATTACTTGTGGAGGTAAATCTGGGCCTCATAACTGCTTTCCTGCATTTATATGATTAGTCCTATTTCTTCTTTCCTGTCGCTTAGAAGTTTTTCGTTTTTGAAAACCTTAAGGGTCTGTCTAGAACTACCTATACTTAGAGGTCCTAAATTCCTCCAGGATCATTAAGAAGGGACGGGTAACAACACGCATAGAGATCGCTAAATAAACCCGTATAATAACCGCTAAGGGGCGGGATAAAGGGTAGATATGGATATGATGACCGGTGCACTAATGCCACGTGTAGCCCCTCACCGAGGAGTGATTACCGTGCATTGCATTGATGTGATCCTACATGATAAAAAACTTAGGACTCCCTGTCCCCTACATATGTGTTCTTAGACCATAAATCTTTCAAAACTCTATTACATATGTCTGCTTAGACTGCGAATTGTTTTCAAAACCATTTCTTGTTTCCATGTGTATACTTTGACTTCCTATTTGATACTTTCTTGAATTTACAAAGCTTGTTTGACCGGGAACCACAGTTGTGGACTCTGAGGGGTGCCTAACACCTTACCCTTGGAGTAATTTCAAGCCCTTACCCAATCTCTGGTTATTCAATTAGTGTTATTGTGACCCTTAATTGGTGCCCTAACGCACCTTAATTCGTTAGGTGGCGAATCTTCAAATCCTTCACACCCCTTATCCCAAAAGGAAATGAGTTTTTCTAATAATGTCAAAACTCCTGACCGATCCGAAAGAAGAGGAAAGAGTGGGGCGCGACAGCATGGAGACTCTGCTGGGGAAGTCTAGGCTTTTACCATTACAAACCATTTTTCTGAAGTATGCTTGGTTTTGTTAAATACCTGCACCCTTTCCCTTTCCCTTTCCCTTTTATGTGCAATTAATTGTTTACTTTCCCAAGTATTTATTCTTCAAAATGGAACCGATATGCTTGTTTTTTTCCTTTGTAACTGCTTTTCAATCACAACTGTTGTATTTATCGCTTTCATAATGTGCAAATACGTGACAACATGTTTATTGCTTATTGCTGCATATTCATGCTCAATATCATATTCCACTCGTGCCTATACAAAGCCTATAGCAACGCTTGATGAGTGGTTGCGCTCTTCCATTTTATATCACCCTCTAAATTCGAAAAGTCTTATTTGCGGTAAAACTAGTCGATCAGCGGTGCAGTCGATGGTTCCGTGCCTTTCCTCCTCAAGTTGTCCGCTTGAGGGTTCCAGTATAGACCCCTATAGAAACCTTACTCTGATTATAACTGTACATGCATCATGGTCAAACTTAGTCGGGTTAATATGTTGTCCTCATAATAACCTTTAGGAAAAGCCTTGTCCAAAAGTCCACTGGGGTTTCCATAATCCCAACGGACGCAACCACGATCTATGCATTAATTTGGAGAAGTAAGTGCCAATATGCTAATCACTAATGTATAAGTATTTGAATCGGGAGGGGAAAGGGTCTAACCTTATCTATTTTGCAAAAAATGAGGCATGAAGTCCCCAGGCTTGGCATGATCCAAAGAATACCACCATTGCTGCTGGATTGGTGGGAAGACATTTCGCCAAGTGAGAAAGATACTTGTTGTTGGGCATGGACGACCTGGGGAACCTGATCAATAGAGCCAAGAAGATCAAGCCTGGGAAAGGTCCTTCTGGGACCAAGTAGATTAGATTTACCTGCTTTTTCAAATGTAAAGTGCCATTAGTGACTTATCTTATTTAGTGTCGTTTTAGATTTATCTACTTTTACATTAATGAAATGAGGCAATTATTGGCATCTAAGTTCTCCAAATCAACTTGTCGCTAGACCTACGCCGGGCACAACGAGGCTCCAAATTTAGGACATGCTTTTATATTCCTCCAATGTGTGTCTAAATACTGCAATATTTTCTCATGATCTTCACTGACTTGGCTACCTTTTGTTTTTGCTTTATTTCTTTTTGATTATTCCCGTCCCCAAAGGTTGGTTCATGCATTCTGGCATCATCATCATATCACACAAGATCCAGGGGCCCTCCACCTTCTCCTTCTCCTAGTCCACCTAAAGGCAAAGGCAAAATGGAAGATTTGAGCAATATCAGAAAGGAAAACGCAATGACAGCTGAATGAACAGAAGCTCCTGACAATCAAGGCACTCATATTCAGAATGATGTTATGTCACAACTCGAACAAAGGTTGTCGAAACTCTAAGGGGAGCTTGAACATGTGCGAAACTTGGCGAATATGTCCTTCTCACTTAGTGTTCCAAATGTCAATAATCCGAACACCAAAAACCCCATACCTCCTCAGAATACCCCAAACAAACAGAACCCTCTCACAACTCACAACCCTACAACTCCATCAAAAAATCAAACTATTTCACCACAATGAAACACTTGCCACACTCCGAGAAACACCCTACTGATCATCCCTGAACCACAAAACTCCACAAATGACCACCTCTATGCTCAGATGCCAGGCCATCATAACAACCCCATATACGTGGAGACTCTACCTCACTCCACCCAACCCATTTCTTACACACTTGAATCCAATGAGAAGGATATGCTCATTAAGAACTTGGCCGAAGAACTCAAGAGACTGACTAGCCGAGTCTAGGGCGTTGAAGGAACTAAAATAGTTGAGGGATTGAACTATGAATATCTCTACATACAACCTGATGTTGAACTACCAGAGGGTTAGAAACCTCCTGAGTTCGAGATGTTCGACGGTACAGGTGATCCCATGATCCATCTAAGAACCTATTGTGATAAAATTAGTTGGAGTAGGAAGAGACGATAATATTCGCATGAAATTGTTCATGAGAAGCCTCACCAGGGATGCTTTGTCTTGGTACATCAGCCAAGACCCTAAGAAGTGGTCCAACTAGGTAGGCATGGCCTCAGATTTCATGGATTGGTTCAGGTTCAACACGGAGAATGCTCAAGACTTATTTTATATCCAGAACCTCAAGAAGAAGCCCACCAAAACTTTTCGCGAGTATGCCACTCACTGGAGATCTGAGGCACCCAAGGTCAGGTCTGCCCTAGATGAAGAACAAATGAACAAATTCTTTGTTCGGGCATAGGACCCGGAGTATTATGAGAGGCTGATGGTAGTTAATCTGACATCATCAAGCTAGGTGAGAGAATTGAAGAAGGGATTAAGAGCGGAATGGTTGCTAATTTCGAAGAACTACAAGCCACCAACAAAGCCTTACAGTCTGGTAGTATATCCAAGAAGAAAGATACAGGGATGGTAATTGTTGCACAGGGACCCAAATCCCCGTTGGTATATCGAACTTCCCCACTCACATACCAAGCACCCCCACCTACATATCAGCCAGCACCTCCGCCAACATATCAGTTGTCACCCCACCTACCTATCAACCCACGTCTCCTAGATATTCCCAATCAGCCATTGTTTATCAGACATACAACTCTCAACCGTATCACTTCCAATCACCCCCTGCTCGCCAAAATTTTCCAAGAGCTCGACCCAATTTTGCCCGTAGGCCGCCCAAGAAATATACTGCCATTGCTGAACCTATTGACCATCTGTATAAAAGATTAAAAGTTGTTGGTTATGTTACTCATATCCTTGCTGTAAACCCTGAAATCCATCCCAGTGGGTCAATCCAAATAAAACTTGTGCATACCATTCCGGCATGAATTGGCATACAATTGATGAATGTCGTTCACTGAAGGATAAAATCCAGTATCTGATTGATAATAAGGTCATCCAAGCAAAGGAAGCTACTCCCAATGTACGCAAAAATCCGCTCCTAGATCATAGGGGTGGAGGCATCAACATGATAAAGATAGAGGAAGAATGGGACCCAGAAGGGTCGATCAGATTGATCAAAGAAGGGGATGACACAAATAAGCCAGCAGTCACACTTAATCCCATCATAGTCCATATTCAGCCATCAGGAGATGTTGAGGTAGCTGCGTCAGTCCCATTCAAGTTTTAAATGGCACCACTTGGGAATGCATCTGTTCCGTTTGAGGTTGAGGTAATGCCACCTGCCACGACACCTGTCCCATTTGAAGTGAAGATAGCCGCACCAATTACAGTGATAGTGTTAACCCTGATTCTTTCCAACACTAGTGTCGTACCTTGGGACTACGTGGCTGAAGCAAGAAGGAAAGGGAAGGTCAAGATGGAAGAAGATGGTGTCGCACAGGGAATGACCAGGGACGGCAGGGTCTATACACCTGAACACTTGGAAGAGTCTAGCAAACATGCTTCCAACAGGACACCCATCATTGAAACAAGTCCATATGATCCCTGGAGAAAGGTGCAAGCCAAAGAATATTCAGCCATAGATCAGCTGAACAAGACTCCAGCCCAAATATCCATCCTGTCATTGCTATAGAACTCGAAAGCACACAAGAATTCTTTGATGAGAGTGCTGAATGAAGCATATGTTCCTAATAACATCACCATTGGAGAAATGGCCAACATAGTAGGACATGTGGTGGAAAGTCACAAGATCACTTTCCACGAGGACGAGCTGCCACCTGAAGGGCTAAGTCACAACAAGGCACTGCACATCACTGTGCAATGTGAAGATTATTTTATTACCAGGGTTCTAATCGATGAAGGATCCAGCCTCAACATTTGCCCATTGACAACACTCAAAAGATTGGGCAAAGGATTGTACAAAATAATAGAAGGGTCCATGAATGTGAAGGCTTCTGACGGTTCTCAGAGGGCCACCATTGGAGAAATCACTCTTTGTCTACAGATGAGGCCTACATGGTTCGAGGTTGAATTTCAGGTGATATATATATCCGCGTCATATAACCTGTTATTGGGACGGCCATGGATACATGCCGCTGGGGCTGTGGCATCAACATTGCATCAGGCGTTGAAATTTGAATGTCACAACCAGGAAGTAATCATCCACGGAGATGGAAACAACCATATCTATAGTCGCCAGACCATCCCGATGGTTGAAGGTAGAAGAAGGCTGGGTGGATAAACCAATCACCACATCGAGCGGGTCAACGCAATAGATAAGGACAAGTGGTGCGATAGTAAGATCGAAAGAATATTAAACTGGAGCAAGTACGAGCCTGGCAAAGGGCTCGGTAAGAATCTTCAGGGGATTTCCAAACCGATACAGCTGAAGCGCCATTGCGCCACTTTTGGGCTGGGATAAAAATACACTTGGCAAGAGTACAAATACTAGTCGCCACCATGGCGCGGTCCCTACTATCCAATGGAACAGCCTATACCACATTTGGAGCAGACCTTCCAGTAAGCTGACATCATATGGGGGGTCAGAAGAAGAAGAAACTCTAGCAACTTTGAAGAATCTATTCCTGGAAGATGAAGACATGGACCGTTGTGTTATTGTTGAGGAGGAGGAAGAGGAAGGCCCTACCATCCAAGCTGTGAGCAATGGATCATTCCTCAAGAATTGGACTGTGAGACCATCCAGGGCCCGACGAGTCCCGCGGTAGCAAGGCTGAACAAGTGTTATTTACTTCATTTTCGCTAATGATTTCCTTTTCGCATTTCTGTTTTCCACTAAAATCCCTGATGTTCCAAAACGTTTATTTAAATTATCAAAATCGCTTTTACGTCCCAACGAATCAGTATTTATTTATTATTGTTTTTCTCTCATTACTTTTATCTATACAACATTACTATTTCCTATCTTGATGAACCGATGACTGTGACATGCAATGAGACAGTGCAACAAAAGGACAACGATTTAGAAGAAAAGGATGTCATACCCGATGAAATTGTCAGAGAAGTTGAGGATTTCGTGAACAGACCTAAGTCCAACTTGGACGAAACTGAGGTAGTCAACCTGGAAGATTCAGAGACTGTCAAAGAAACTCACATCAGCATCCTTTTGTCGCCATCATAGAAAGAGGAAAACACACAATTCTTGAAAGAGTATGAAGACATATTTGCATGGTCGTACGACGACATGACTGGTCTAAGTACATCCATTGTGGCTCACAAGCTGCCAACCACTCCAATGTGCCCACCGGTAAAGTAGAAGCTCAGGAACTTCAAGCCTAATATGAGCCTGAAAATCAAGGAGGAAGTTACCAAGCAAATCAACGCCAAGGTCCTCAGAGTAATTGAATATCAAACATGGTTAGCCAACATCGTTCCAGTGCCCAAGAAAGACGGAAAAGTTAGGGTTTGTGTGGACTACCGGGATCTCAACCGGGCCAGTCCAAAGGATGATTTCCCCCTTCCAAATATACACATCCTTATTGACAATTGTGCAAAGCATGAACTTCAGTCGTTCGTGGATTGTTTCTCCGAATACCATCAGATTTGGATGGACGAAAAAGATGCTGAGAAAATGGCTTTCATCACGTCGTGGGGAGTCTACTGTTATAAGATGATGCCATTCGGCTTAAAGAATGTTGGGGCCACTTATATGATGGCTATGAACACTATCTTCTATGATATGATACATAAAGAGATCGACGTATATATGGACGACGTCATTATCAAGTCCAAGAAAGCCACCGACCATATAGAAGGTCTGAGGAAGTTCTTCAACAGGTTCCGAAAATACAACCTGAAATTAAACCTCGTGATGTGTGCATTCAGGGTTCCTGCCAAAAAATTGCTTGGGTTCATTGTCAGCCGCCGAGGAATAGAACTGAATCCGTCAAAAGTCAAAGCCATCCAAGAGTTATCACCGCCAACAAGAACATCAAGAAGATATTGAGAAAGACATAAACAGTGGCACGAAAAGCTATCATTTGCCTTACAGGGATACCACACCACAGTCCGCACATCAACTGGGGAAACTCCTTACTTGCTGGTTTATGGTATGGAAGCTGTTATTCCTAACAAAGTGGAAATTCCTTACTTAAGAATCATACAAGAAGCTGAGCTCAGTTATGCATAATGGACAAGAAGTTTTTATGAGCAGCTAGCCCTCATAGACGGGAAAAGGATGAATGCAACATGTCACAGACAACTTTATTAGAGCAGAATGACCAAAGCCTTCAATGAAAGAGTCAAGCAAATACAGTTCACACCGGGGCAACTCGTATCAAAGAAGATCTTTGCGAATCAATATGAGGCCAAAGGGAAATTCTCTCCCAACTGGCAAAGTCCGTATATGGTTCATCGAATACTGACAGGAGGAGCTCTTATACTTGCAGGAATGGACGGAGAAGTCTGGCCAAAACCAATCAATTCCAATGCAGTCAAGCGCTACTGTGTTTAATTCTTTATGCTCTTCTCAAATGAAGTAAATTGAACTACGCCTGACCTGATTCCCGTTTAAGAGGGGATATGTAGGAAGCCGTATGGGTTCAACCACAATTCAATAAAAATATCATTTCACCCCCCCTCCCCCGACAATTGGAAACTGGGCAGAATTTTGAAGAGGACCCTCAAAATTCCGAAGCATGTTCAGCCGACCGCATTATGCGCAACAGTCAGAGACGTCAACCCATCTAACTGGGGCAGAATTTTGAGGAGGACCCTCAAAATTCCGTAGCATGAGAGGTTGCAATGTCATGAACCGTGTCACGGTCGTAGATTCATCTAAATTTCTTATAATATATTTCATATTATGTCTTTGCAAAATCATTCATGCTTGCTTTCAAAAATAGCGTTGTTTAGAAAACGCTACCCTGATAAATTGAATAGGATCATCAGACCAACCAGAACGAGTCAAGCAAAGCCAGCGGGTATACGAACCGACCTTCCCCTTCTACAGAACTCACTATTTTTCTTTTGATGCAGGAACAAAGGATAAACATGCTTCAAAGTCACAATTCTCAAAATAGTTGCAATTGCCGAAATTTTCTATCAGCACAAAGAACAAACATGCTCCGTAGTCACAATTCTCAAAACAATCGCAATATCGAAATCTGCTACCATCTATGAAATTCTACTATCAATTGCTATTTATTCTTCTGCATAAGGCTAAGCTCCGCATTCATCTTGCATGAGACTAAGCTTTGTCCCGCATTTTGCAAGAGGCTAAGCTCTGCCTCTATCTACATAAGGCTAATCGTTGCCTTCCTTTCTGCATGAGGTTAAGCTCTACCTCCACCCGGCATAAGGCCAATCTCTTCCTTCCCATGCATGAGGCTAAGCTCTGCCTCCATCTGCATAAGGCTAATCTTTTCCTTCATTTGCATGAGACTAAGCTCTGTCTCCCTACTTGCATGAGGCTAAGCTCTGCCTCCAATTTACTTCTTCACTGAGACTAAGCGCTGTCTCTCAAGCATTATTTACTTCGCTCCTCTTTCGGTCTAAGCTCTACCCTCCATTTTGCAAGACTAAGCCTTGTCTTGTCAACATCAAATTATTGATGGGCTGAAATATCACCAACTTGTCCAAAGGCCTCATAGTCTAACGACTCCATCCTCATAGCCGGAAGACACCATGTCATGGCCTGAGGATCTCTCTCAATCTTTCATACCATTATTCAAAGGCGTCATAGTCTGGAGGCACTATCTTCATGGTCCGAGAATATCATTTCATGGCCTGTGGATCTCTCATCAAACAATTCATGGCCCAGGACATCATGGTCTAAGGACGTCATCCCTAATCGTCCAAAGACAACTTTCATAGTCCAACAGGAACCTGCATCATGTTTGAATTAATGCACAATAGACACTTGTATTATTCTTATTTGCAGGTAACCCGGCGAGCGACGCCTATGATCACGCTCAAATTGTTTTATAAAATACTAAGCGGGCGTTGCAAATATAATTCGGGGTATTATGCCTAGAGTCGATCTCACAGGGAATTTACGTATCAATCAAGGCTTTAGAATACACAACTTTTGCTCAATCAATTCTCTCAAGATTTCCTTCTCGGATACTTCTTATAGTTTGATTAGTTTTCTCTATCAATCATAAACAATCTATCTACCATAAATCTCTCATAAGTAATTATGATAATTTACTAGACGCACTCTCTCAAGTTACGCTAGCTAGATTGCATTA
>ML363810.1:0-13229 GCA_005239505.1 Nicotiana paniculata | reverse complement strand
TGCCAAACAAAATTTATAATTCATGGCCCTCGCAAGATTAGATTAAGAACTAACACTTATAGAGAAGGTTTGAGGTGTTCCATAAATAAATTAAATCATCCATGGCCTGTTGCTTTTTTAAAAATTGAATAATCATGGTTTGCTTTAGGCTCGATTTAGACTAGTATTGTGATTATGTATACGTTCGCGTAACATAATTGCGAATTTAATTCTAAAANAAATAAATAAACAAAGCGTTATTAATTATGGACACGTTCGCGTGACATGATTTTTGACATGCCAAAGGAAAAGAGTATACGTACGCGCAACTCAACTCTTTAATTATGAACAATTAAGTGATTAAAAGTAGTTTAAAGGTAAATGCACAGAGGCCCTAAAGATGAGTAGTTAAACAATTTAAGCCAAGTAATAATCACTAAGCGACCGTGCTAGAACCACGGAACCCGGGATTGCCTAACACCTTCTCCCGGGTTAACAGAATTCCTTATCTAGAATTTCTGGTTCGCAGACTTTAAAAAATAAAATTTTCCTCGATTTGGGTTTAAGATAAACCGGTGACTTGGGACACCAAATAAACTATTCCAAGTGGCGACTCTAATAAATAAAATAATCCCATTTCGAATAATGTCACTTTAATTGGAAAAACTCCCATACCCCCTTGGGGTGTATAAAAAAAGAGGTGTGACATACACCGCTAGGGAAACTCGAATGCAGCAATATTTGGAAAAGGCGCGGGACCTGGTGAGGCAATTCCAATCATGGAACATCGTGCAAATACCCAGAGAAGAAAACACAGAAGAAGATACGTAAGCTAACCTCGCTTCAGTAACAGATGTAACGAGTGAAGAAAATGCTAGTGTAATACATTTATTTCATTCAACACTCGACCAAGACAAGCACGAGGTAACATTTAATAATTTAACCTGGGATTGGAGAAACGAAATTGTAAATTTTGCAGTATGGTACCGTGCCTGAAGATAATAAAGAAGCTTAAACACTTCGACGAAAAGTTGCACGATATTGTCTGGTTCTTGACAATATATATATTGTAAAAATTTTGGCGGTCCTTTAGCAAGGTGCCTCGGACCTAATCAAACTGAGTACGTGATGAAAGAAGTACACGAAGAACGTTGCGGAAATCACATAGGTGGAAGATCTCTAGTTAAGACTCTAATCAGAGCAGGGTACTACTGGCCTAAAATGGAAGAAGACGCTGAAAATCTCATAGCCAAATGCGATAAATGTCAACGCTACACTAATACCATGCATCAACCCGCAGAATTATTACATCCGATTATATCCCCATGGACATGTATGAAGTGGTGAATGGATATAGTAGGACCTCTACCCCAAGCCAAAGGAAAGGTACGGTTCTTACTTGTATTAACAGATTATTTTTCAAAATGGGTAGAAGCAGGTGCTTTTAAACAGGTACGAGAGAAAGAGGTGAAGAACTTCATTTGGAAAAATATCATATGTCGCTTTGGTGTCCCAAAGGAGATCGTATGTGATAATGGCCCACAGTTTATAAACTCGCAAATCATAGAATTCTTCCAAAGTTGGAAAATCAAATGTATCACCTTTTCACCGTATCATCCCGTGGATAATGGACAAGCTGAGTCAACGAATAAGATTATCATCAATAATTTGAAAAAATTGCTAGAAAAGCCAAAAGGAAATTGGCCTGAAGAGCTACCAGGAGTGTTATGGGCTTATAGAACTACATCAACAACAGCCACGAGAGAAACCCCATTGACACTTGTCTACGGTTCAGAGGTCTTAATACCAATAGAAATTGGTGAGCCAAGCACGAAATTCACATTAGCAACAGAAGAGTCGAACAACGACGAGTTAAGAACAAATTTGGATTTACTTGAGCAAAGGAGAGAAGTCGCTTTAATTCGCATGGCAGCTCAAAAGCAGATTATAGAGCAGTACTACAACAGAAAAGCTCACCTCAAATATTTTAAAATTGGGGACTTTGTCCTTAAAAATGTTTCTCAATCAACAAAAGTTGCTGGAACAGGAAAGTTAAACCCAACTTGGGAAGGACCCTATAAAGTGTGCGGCATCGCCGGAAAGGGGGATTACGAGTTGGAAACTATGGATGGCAAGGTTTTACCTCGAGTTAGAATGCTGTTCATTTAAATAAATACTACTTTTAAGCAAAGGAAGTACCCACGGTCAGATATCATTTACATACGATTTTATTTAGTACAGTTAAAGTTATACTAACAATTTTAGATGATAGGCAAAAAGCTAACCCATACCAAATGATGATATTAGACCTGTAAAGACACACGGAAGTAACTTAATTCCTGGTCTAGGGTTACAACCTTTCTGATGGAAATTTCAAAGGGTTAAGCAGTCATCATCTAAACTAAATACCTTCGAGTCACGTATGTTTTTCCTTTTCAGGAAAAGGACCACAAGGAAAGAATAATCAAATGCTCGAGATTTCATGCTTCAAAGCTCAAACACTTGCGGGACTATATAATATGGAAGGCAAAGAAGACTAGAAAAGAGTCCGAACTCAAGCCTAAATATCCATTTTACCCAACAAATCGAAAGTTACGAGAGAAATCAAAAGAGCCAAAAATTCAAGCCTAATTCAGAAACCTACAAAGAATATACTCGTAAATGTAAACGAATGTTTATGTCAAAGGCAAAATTTAGTCACAGGTTGAAATTTATACCCTTGTATTTATTCAAATTTGTTGTAATATAAAACAGTTACGAAGGAGTTATAGACGATACTTGAATACATGTAAAGTCTTACGAAAGTTTAAGTAAATACAAAAACTTTCTTCAATCAAAGGAACATGTGAATTCCTTTTTCTTTTTTGTACATTTACACCATTATGAAGTTGAGACGTCTTCTTAATTAAGTGTCGTTTATAAAAGGTCCCTCTTTTATAGATCATGTTTGTTTCAAAAAGACACGAAAGATCAAAAGCATTTGTATGCAAACATTTAGAGTAAAACAGAAACTCGAAACACACAAGTTGAGACAAAAAACTTAAACTTAACATTATACGACGGCTAAAACTAAGTATGCACTTAGTTCAAACCTAACTTGTTTATACAAAATTGCCCCGAAATTGTCCTGGAGACTTTCCAAAAAAAAAAAGGTAACAAGCATTTTCACTTTTCACTAGGGGGATTACTTCATCAGTAGAAGGAGCAGCTTAAGGTGGCGAGGGTTGAGCAGCAACTTCACCAGGTACAATCTCGTCACCTACGGGAACCTCAACCTCAGGTGATGAGAAACATTGACTTTGCCGAGCTTTTTTGATTGTCTCTTTAGTTTTATCAATCTCAGCTTTCAAGTCAAAATTTTCCTGGCTTACTTCCGTTAATGTATCAAGATGGGTATTCAAGTAAGCTCAACTCACATCAACGGCTGCTTTATCCTCGAGAGCTTCATAATCCTTCTCCCATTGATCAACTTCTACTCTCAACTCATCCCTTTCAATCAAAGCAGCATCATAGGAAGCTTGTAAAGGGACAAGGGATCTCTCCAAGAACTGAACCTTACTAGAAGACTCACGGAGGTCTTCTTGGCCTTGTGTGAGCGATTTAACAAGTTCTCTAGAATAAGCCTCTTTCTGGTTCAACAAGTCTTTTAAGCTTCTTATTTCCTCATAAGCTCGGGAGAGTTGTTCAGCAAATGAAGATTTAAGGATATTTTTATCCTTGCCTGCCTGATTTGATGAAGCCTTTTCAATGGCTAGCTCCGCTGCTATCACTCTTACCTGCTGCTCCAAGGTACATTTTTCCTCCTCTGCTTCCATGTTTAGTTGAAGACTCTCAAACTGCTCTTTCCAGTTTTCTGCCTCGGTATGGTAGTCATTCATCAACTGCTCTGCATGTGCAATCCTTTTCATCATCTCTGTGCCAATGAGATTGATCTGCACAAAAAAGGAAGATATGATACGGTAAAAGACAAATTCTGAAAAACAAAAACACACGAAGTGTACCTTTAAAGATGAGTATACAATCTCATTCATCCATGTGAGGGAGCTATGACGTTCCAACTTTGACTTCTCAACAGGGCCGATCAAAGGCTTCAACCATACATCCGCCCAGCCTGATTTCTTCAAAAGGCTGCCTTCCGCAGGAACCTCGATGATAACTTGTTTCATCACCCCATTACTAGAAGACCCTATTTCAACATTAAAAGGCACGATATTAGGAGTAGTCGAGGGAGCCACGTATGGCATAGTCGGGGCAGCAGAAATGGCAACAAGCACAGTTAATTGGTGTTCCATTAGAGCAGATGCGGGAAAGATGGCAAGAGGAACTTCCTCGGAAATTGAGCCAATATGTTCTTCATGAAACCTTTGATGAAATAGTTGTTCAACTGAATCATGGGTTGCAGCAGGAGTTTCTTCCTCAGAATACATGGGGGTAGTACCATCATGCTCAGGCACGGAAGATGGACCAGAAAGGGGAGCAGATTCATCATCAGACACAACTCTTCTTCTTGCTCACGACTTACGCACCAATGAGTTTTCCTCCTTCTCCTCTTCATATTCTGCAGGATTGGTCCTATCCACATTCCTTTTTTATGAAGAGCCCAAAATTATTTATTGATCCTTAGACAAGGAGAACCTCGAAGCAGTTATTGCAGCAGTAGTGATACCACGAACAGGAAACCCTAATAAGCAAAAAGGGTCAGTAAATTTCGAAGGAGAGTAAAAGGAAAAAGTAAAGAAGAAAACTTACCATGAGTCTTTACTTTCCAACCAAACCTAGCAGAAAGGTACTTCCAAGACCTTTCCTCCATTGGAGCAATCGACAACAATTTTTCTACCCAACCACGAAAATTGGGAATCTCCTCGACAGATCCCATGGTTACTGAAAAAAGATAAAAACAGGTACGGGACTGAACATTCGTCAAGAGAAGGAAAGAAGTAAGTAGACAACTTACGTGCAAAGTTCCACTTCTCTAGGAAGGTCATATTTTCTTCACCTACTAATCCACTAGTAGGGGAAGCAACAAACCTAGCATACCACCCTCGGTCTTTGTCATCATCAGGGATGACTAAGTCTCTTTTACTCCTCGCCACGAGAGTAAAAACTCCCTGACAGAATAATTTGGGAGAGTAAAGATGTATCAAGTGATAAAAGGTAAAGGGAAGTGAAGCCAAATTAGCTAAATACCCAAGGCATGCTACTTCCCTCCAAATAATAGGATCGATTTGTCAAAACACATGTTTAAAAAGAGACAAAACTCTATAATGACTGGGTCGATGGGAGGCTTGAAACCTAAAGTAAAAGGATATGTATATACGAAACAAAAACCAGCTTTGTAAGAAGTAATCCTTTGATTTTCATTGGGGACCAAGACTGGGAAATAAAATTTCCAACAATAGTCTCTGTGCACAAGAGAAATTAGACCCTCAGTGATTTGAGAGGGGTAAAGATCAGCGCGATCATGAGATGTCATGGAAGTAACCTGGTTTTTTATTGCCTCACTATCGTTTACAAAGGAAAGTTCACCGGGTATGATTTCATCTACTGTAGTTTCACGAAGCGGTTCATTGGATTCTCTACTCCTAGAAGAAGATCTATGAGAAGTTGAAGCTCTTGCCCTAGAAGAAGATGATGGAGTAACGTTAGTCCTAGAAGTTGGTGGAAAAGTGATATTATGTTGAGAGAGAGATCCTCTAGTAGATGTTGACGCAAAACTCCTTAGTCTACCACCCCTCCTACTCCGAACCGGAACAGAAGAAGGAGATAGTTCATCTACTATTATGACTTTTTTAGGGTCTTGGTTCGAAGAAGACATAGTCGAATGAGAAAGGAATTTGCAAGTTATGAAAGAAAGATGGAAGTTTTTTGTAGAAGTAAGGGAAAAAGGGGTATTTATATATAAAGGCAACCGTAAAAAAATGGCAAACAATTATGGGAATGCCATTATGAAAACTATCACTTCGTGACTGATGCAGCCGCAAAAAGCCCTAAAATACGCTGAGGAATTGCAGAATCAATCCGGGATTTCCACGTGGCACATGCATTAAATGGAAGTGGCATGCGGCGTATAAGTTCAGAAGAAAGTTCAATGGCATGAGTGAAACGGCAGCTAAAAATTCCCGCCATAAATGAGTGTCCACTTACCAAATATTTAATTGATAAATAAATGGTAAGTGGGGGGACTGTCTGTATTGGTAAAAAGAGATATTACACGTGGAATAAATTTAGTGGATGACGAAGCAAGCCACGTGGATCGATGGAAGAGCGACAGCTGGATGAAAGTTTAGAAAGAGATGCGGAACAAAGAGATACGGGATAAACACCTACGAGGTGATTAGAAACAGGTGCTCGAATATATTTGAAGAGTTGAAGAGACACAGTCAAAATGAATTAGGGCTGAAAAGAGGGCAGATTCGTAGATCTTCAATCAATGAGTTTAAACGTTACAGAATCTTCACGCAACAGTTACGATTACTTATTGTAACGTTTCGTTAATTATATAAATTCTCATTAATTCTCAATCATAAAGAGGAGTAGATGTTGTACTAAGAAATTTCCTATAAAAGGGAATAAAATACTACTTGTATGAACACATTCTGATCATTGTTGAATATACTTTACAATCTTGTGCTCTTATTATTTTCCTATTCTAAAGTTCTGATTTCCATTATTGTTTTAGCTAATTCTCTTGATTATCAAAAGCCCGAGTACTTCTTAAAATAAGCTTTGGCTAAGAATCCGATTCTTTGGTTAAACATCGAAGCGACCTAGCTCGATGGCCAAAGTTGTACATCTCATTTGGTTTGCTTTATTTTTCTTTACAGTCAATTTTCAATATCAATTTACGTATTTCCTCAGTTGGTGCCAAGTGGAATCACGTGTCCTTAAAACAACAAATAAATTCAATTGTTATCTGTTTTCAGGGTAAACTGAAGATTCTGGCTACGTAGTGAATTCTAGAGAGAGATCTTACTTGTAAATAATAAAGGACTTGTGTAACAATTAATAATTACTCACTGGACCTTACGAGGCTAGTATATAAAGGGGCCATTCATTTGTAAATTTCATCAAGCAAAAAAATCAAGTTCACTATGATAAAAAGCTTAATTTGAAAAATTTCTCTTGTCTTTTTTATCTAACATTCCCTTAGCGATCTTGAGTGTAGTAATTTAGGCTGACTTGGCATAGCAAAATCGTGAGCAAGTTGTGCATGATCCCGAGTAAGTTATCAAGTGCGGCACGTGTACTTAGTTAAAGACTAAGGACACGACATTTGTGAGTAAAAACATCAAAAACTACTCTAGAGCTGTTTTGAGGATTTAGAGATTATGTTTTCAAAATCAGCCGAAAAATAGTTAAAATCGATAAACAAATAGATATTTAAAAATAAAATTTTTAAAACAGCTCCCAAAATTTTTGGCCAAACGGGAGCTAATACAAGTGTTCTTTAAATGCATTTTCCTAAACGTAATGTAATATGTATTTTACTTAATATTTAAAAATACATAATCTCCCAAAAATCTTATTCATGGTCAAACGACTAGAAGTATTCTAATACTGTTTCAAATATATGACCCTTGATCTAAGGAGAAGGTTTCATCTAAATGATTTGGCTCATAGACTATACTATCATTGTCATGACCGTATGTTCAATTAGAAAGTTATAATCCCAAATAAAAAAGAGAAAATGATTAAGTTATTGTGTTATTCCAACCTCGATCCTTGTAATATTTAGTTTAGTTACATTTTACTTTCATAAAAAATTATACGTGGTTTAATTGATCACTAACCGGACTAACTCAGACTGTTTGACGATACAAAGTACAGTTTGGGTTCTATATATCCTACTTTCTACTCCACAATATTTTTATACTACTCTCCGTCCTAGTTTGTATAATTTTAATAAGTACATTACTGTATATCCTACTTCTACTCCCGACATTTTTATAGTTCTCTCGCCGCCCTAATTTGAATTTCGAGAATCAAATCAATTTTTTTTCATAAATTGAAATAGAGCAAGTAAATTTCTTTTTTGCTGGAATATACTTGTTTATTTTCCCTGTATAGAAGTGTGAGTTCTAAACAGTCGCATTATGGCAAACTTAATATTATGCTTTGTTACATTGACATAAATTTTCTTCTCTTTTGTCCATAATTCATAAATTCATCATCCAATGTATGTTCTATCGATGGATATGTATCTTACATCTCCTATTGTTTCTGTTCTTCATCTTAACTCTCTAGAACATAATTCCGTTGCCTTTTAATCTTCTTCATCGAGCAGCTTCATCTGTGTTACTTGAGTTAATAAATACTTTGCTAGTAATTTGTATTTGTAAAGTAATTCTGGAAATAAAAAATAATGTAATAACAGAAATATAGAAGAAGCAGATATTAATTCGAGTCCACTGAATTCATAGGATTTTCTTAAGAAACTTAATTCAGTCCTAGTACCCGAGGTTATGGATTATTTCCTCGCAGGATAGAATGGATTACACGCTGGTGTAGCGGTACTTCAAACACTAGTATTTATGAACACAAATGGCGGCGAAAATCACACTTACTTTGTTTGTTTTGTAAGAAAATAATGCAAAAAGGAAGAAGAGATTTCAGAATTTTCGTAAGAAAAATATGAGGAAATGGTCTCGTATTTATAGCCAACATGTTGGGTTCAAATGAAGAGGTGCAACTCTTCCAGATGACTCTTCGCGTAAAATGGCGATTATGCAAATGGCTATTTACGCAAAATAAAACGAGAAAATAAAACCGGAGGAAAACTTTAAATTACCGTTACAAAAACGGTCAATTTGGATTAAACATTAATATTTAACTAAAAAATTCGGTCCAAAAAATTTAACCAATCAATCAGATCATTTGACCAAATCCCAATCCAAAGTCGAGCCTAAAGAGCGACGACAGTGATGGCGCGAGGCTTGCCTTCTTCTCAACTCTTTAAGAGTTGGAAGAAGAGTAATCATATATATACTCAACAAATGAGCTTTCCCCTCCAATATGGGAAAATGTTCCTTTGTTAATGAGGAAAAATCAAAATTTCATTATTCCCTCCATTTCCCACTTGTTGTATTGGTTAAAAATAGACATTACACTTGGATGACAAAGCAATATACGTGGAGCAATGGAAGAGCGACAGCTGGATGAAAGCTTAGAAAGAGGTACGAACAAAGAGGTATGGGGTAAACACCCACGAGATAATTAGAAGTGGAAGCTCCAGTCTAATTGAGGAGTTTAAGAGACACGGTCAATATGAACCAGTGCAGAATAAAGGACTGATTCATAGATCTTCAATCAATGAGCTAAACATTACAGAATCTTCGCGCAACAGTTACGATTACCTATTGTAACGTTACATTAATGATATAAATATTCATTAATGCTCAATCATTAAGAAGAGTAGACATTAAGAAATTCTCTATAAAAGGGAGTAAGATCTCAATTGTAGAGACACGTTCGAACCACTACTGAAATATACTTACTTGTATGCTATCTTATTGCTTTCTTATTTACAAGTCTAAATCATGTTATTAGCTAATCTCTTTGGTTATCAGAAGCCCGAGTACTTCTTAAGATAGATTTGACTAAGAATCCAATTCTTTGGTTAAACAATTGGTTTCTTTACCGGGAATCTGATAATCTTTATTTTTTCGCAAATAACATTATCGAATCATGTTGAATACCAACGACAACAACCAACAAACAACTAGAACCCCAGTTCCATCGACTCAGGGATCCCCACGAGGTTCAAGGGACAACTCCTCAGAAAGATCTACAACTCACAACAATGATCAAATTGGAAATGAGCAAACAGGAGAACAAGACCCTATGAAGCAGTTGGTTGGTGAATATGTGAGTGCAGCTCTTCAAGCTTTCATGAGGGGGCTAATAAGTGTGTCGCCCACGCCTCCTCCAAAAAACACCGCGACTGTAGAAAATTCACAATCTGGACTAGCAAATTCAGGAAATAGAGGCACTCTAAATGAATCACTTGGAGGAAGACCAAGTATGTCTAATAAAAGGCAACGACCTGACTAAGCAAGAAATTGAATCCGTGTTGGTCAAAAAGTTTGGAGAGACACTCACCAAAAGAGCATTAACATGGTATTCTCTGTTGCCCGAAAATTCTGTTGATTATTTTGCTGAGCTTGTAGATTTGTTTATAAAAGCACATTCCGGTGCATAAAAAGTGGAAAAGAGAATGGAAGACATATTCAAAATAAAACAGGGAGATACGGAGTTGCTTCGTGAATTCGTAGAAAGGTTTCAACGTGAAAGGATGCTTTTACCAAGAGTACATGACAATTGGGCAGCTATGGCATTTGCAAGTAATTTGAACGATAAAATTTCTGAAGCCACGAGGAGACTCAAAGAGAGCTTGATAGAGTTCCCAGCTACGACATGGAATGATGTTTATAACAGGTACAACACCAAATTACGAATTGAGGAAGATACTATTGCCCAATCAAAAGCAGAAGACAGGATAACTTCTAGACGCTCCGAATCAGAAAGGAGAACTGGCAAAAACAGGTACGATCCATACATGGGAACTTCGGGACGAGAGGCTCGTTCCAAATTTGAAAATCCGCGATATGATCACAAACCGTCGAATAAAGATTCAAGCTCATCATTATCAAGATCCAGAAAGGATCGAGATGAGCGAAATAGAGGTAATACAATAATTGGAGATTACAATTTCAATGTAAGTACTTCCGAATTAATTACAATATTAATAAATATGGGTGATAACGTTCGATGGCCCAAATAAATGAGATCAAATCCAAACAAAAGGAACTCAGACTTCTGGTGTGAATTTCACAATGATCATGGGCACAAAACATCAGACTGCGGATTATTGCAAGGTGAGGTAGAACACATATTAAAACAAGGTTATCTAACAGAACTGTTTAGTGAAAAAGGTAAACATGCATATATGAATAATAGGCAGGAGCCCCCAAAACCACGATCTCCGAAGAGAGCTGTAAATGTGATAAATGGAGGAGAGGAGGTAAATGGCGTAACTTATACTTCAGCAAGAAGGATGACCAGGTTCAAAGTGACCCACGGGAAACGGACTCGTGAGACTTTGGAGGCTGACAGCATCTCATTTGACGACTGTCACACCTCATTTTTCCATTACCCTCCGGATTGATGAAGGGTAGAAAGGGAGTTTTTCCACTTTAAGTGACATTATTCAGATTTGGGATTTATTTTAGTTTTCAGAGTCGCCACCCGGATTTTGGACGATGTTCCGGGACACCGTTTTATTGAAATCCCAAACCGAGGAAATTTAGACTCTGTTTTAAGTTGTCTGCGTACCAGAAATCCGAGTAAGGAATTCTGTTAACCCGGGAGAAGGTGTTAGGCATTCCCGGGTTTCGTGGTTCTAGCACAGTCGCTTAACTATTAATATTTGGCCTAAGTTATCTGATTATTTACGTATTTTAAACCTATTGTGCATTTTAGCCTTCTTACTTTTTAGCCGTTCTTTATGGATTTATCTTGGAACAAGTCACGACGGAGTGCACTTGTTTGTCTTTTGGACACATTATAACTACGCCACATGAAATTCACCCGTAATTATAACATGTGATTTTTATTATAATTTGAAGTTGAAAACGGGGACATGAGTTGTCGCACCCGAGTGTAGATTAAGTAGTCAAGACTATGGTCGTGACGGTTTTATAATGCCTATTTGAGGCGCTGTATGAGTATTCTTTAGGTTTTTCTATTTGAAATAATATTTTAGTTTTTAAAATTAATTAGGACGTTTATGGATTTATCTTCGACAAATTACGATGGCGTACACTTGTTTGTCTTTGGACACATTGAAAACACGTTACATGAAATGCACCCGTGATTGCTATGTGCAATTTTATTTATTATTTGGAGTATAGGGTCGGGGGCATGAGTTGCCACTCCCGAGCGTGGATTATGGTGATTTTGGAATAATATTTGATTCTTTACCAAATTTTCCCCAAACTAAAGGTATCATTCTACCTAGAGGATTGCCTAAAATGATATTAATTAGCCTAAAGGACAGCATATTCTGGGCTATGGCCACATTTAGCCCTAAATTATTTCAAATCTTTTTGGCCAATCCTACTTCGGCTATTGAACAAAAAGGGATTTGTGTAATTTGAACTAAACACTACTAGATACAGGTATAAACAGAAACATTGTACTCTGAATGATAATTAGGAGAAAATTTGCACATTTAATGTTGTTTTCCAGTTATCAAAGGGACATTGTTTGGAAAATCATACTCATATGTATCAGGGATTAACTAGATTAGGCACAAGTAAATCGCGAGGTATTTAAGGGCACAAGTTATTAAAAAGAATGAAATTTAAAGTTTTAGACAGATTAGTCTTAAAACCAAGATCATACAAATTCTAAATGCTTTCGAATTTATAATCTAGAACTGCTTTGTGGTTTCTTTTTAAGGAAGGATATAGCGTGAACAGCTTTATCAGTTCAGACTTGGTCGTTTAAGACATAGATTACTATAATCGAAATTCATTCGTAAAAATATGCATACATTGATTTCAGAAAATTTATAAGATGCGGAATGAATTGAGAGCAATTAAATGATTCTGACTTATATTGAAGGCAACTAAAATCAGAAATAGTTGTTTCCAAATCAATAAGTGTTTGTAAAATCCTATGCATGCTAACTTTGAACATACACTCCATTTTTATCTACTGTCAGCATGCTACTTTTCGAAACAGGGATTGGATTATAAATTTACTAATAAAAACAACCTACTTTCAGGGAAAAGAACAAACACGAACAGTAAGAAGAACTTAAATATATACAGTCCAGTCTTTAATTAGAATGATTCTAAAAATGAATATCATTAATTACAACTTCGACTGCTACTGTCAACATGCATTTTTGAAAGGCNATGCGTTCGAGCTTTCATTTGTAATCTGTAGAACACCTCAATTAGATGAGTGTGTTATGCACCCATTGGACTAAACAAGACTATGATAGGAAGTCGAGTTTAAGTCGGATGATGCCTATGCTAAGCTAAAAAACAGAACTACTCGTGTATTCTTTGATGCGGATAATAAGTCCAAAATCTATTATTTGGGTAGTAGTAATCAATAGATCTTCAAACATTTATAGGACGAATCATATCATGAAGGAGGTTGGGCTCATCCTTTATCAAGTTTTTTTTACACTATTTTTACCAGAAACAGGTTCTGGCCTCTTATAAGTTGAATCTGACCAT
>ML363809.1:895-37340 GCA_005239505.1 Nicotiana paniculata | reverse complement strand
GAACAACACCACTCTCGGAGTATAGACGAAAGTCATAACCGAGGGTTTAGAGGTTGGATTATAAATAACGATAGCTCGGGTGCAATCTAAAGTGAGCTATAATGCAATCTAGCTAGCGTAACTTGAGAGAGTGCGTCTAGTAAATTATCATAATTACTTGAGAGAGATTTATGGTAGATAAAGTGCTCATGATTGATAGAGACAACTAATCAAACTATATGAAGTATCTGAGAAGGAAGTTCACCGATAGGGGAAACCATAACCTTAGACCTTTATTATAATTGTTTACATCATATTGTTAGTTAATCGTTACTTTATTACTTTTGTCAGTAGAAATATTAAAACATCACCAATTAATATTCAAAAGTCTTGAGAGAATTGATTAAGTAAAAGTTGTGTATTCTAACGGCCTGAGAAGTAGCGGCAGTAGTAGACATGGAGACTGTCTATTCAAGACTGGTGCACACATTCAGAATCTGTGCAAGGGTCTCCTGAAGACCCGGAATCACAATAGGCACTGCCGGTGCCTGAGCCTGTCCCGCTGGAACCTCAACGACGGGAACTTGGTCCTGAATAGTTGGAGGGTCCACAGGTACTTGCCTCGGCTGCTAATCGGGCTGCACCCCTCCCTCTGCCACGGCCTCGACCACGGCCTAGACCTCTAGCTAGTCCTGCTGGTGCCTGATCACCACGATCGGTAGCACGAGTCCTCACCATCTTTGAGAGAATGAAAACAACATAAGTTTAGTTCCAGAATTCAACATAGCCGCACGACAGAATTCAATAGTGTGGGATTTTTCCTAAGGGTTCTGTAGCCTCTCGAAGATAAGTACAGACGTCTCCATACCGATCCGTAAGACTCTACTAAATCTGCTCATGACTGGTCAGACCTATTTAACCTAGAGCTTTGATACCAACTTGTCACGACCCGATTTCGGAGTCTGATGGCACCTGTCGTGAAACCAGGAAAGTCTCCCCTTTTAAATAAGCTAAATTCAATTTCCAGTAAAAATAAAATTTTAAACGAGTTTACTGATAATATTAAGAATCTGAAGTTTAAAAACAATATTTGAAACAAAAATTAAAATCTCCAACCCCGGATCCGGTGTCACTCAGTCATGAGCTACTATATCATAATAAAGAAATGAAGAAATAGATAACATAGTCTCAAAATAAGAGCAACAAGTGGAATAAAAAAGAGAAGATGAAGTCGCGATTGCCAGTTGCTACCTCGACAACTCTAATGAAACTCTGCAGCTGCTCAGTATCCACTACCATGTCCCGGTGTACCTAGATTTGCACACAAGGTGCAGCGGGTAACATGAGTACACCAACTCAGAAGTAACGAACCCAAACTATGGGTTGAGAGGTAGTGACGGACAAAACCTCATAATTTACAATAAACAGTATACAGAAATTAGACATGCTAACAGTTTATCAGAATGAGTAAATAAAGTATGCTAGTATACTCTACATACCATCATAAAAACATATGTATGAAACCAGTGTGGATATGTACATAGTTCTCACAAACCTCACACAACAGTCCACTCAGTACCGTATATGGCTCTCAGGCCTAGGGAAAATTCCATCCCGGAATGTACATAATCATTGGTGACCGTAGTCACTCCGTACTGAGGAAAAAGGCCAATACATCCCCACGGAGAAAGTCCATCTCCGGAATACAACACTCGGACAAGATCCATATCCAGGGACTATCCATCTCTCACGTAACATACACTTCGGACACGATCCATGCCCAGGGAAAATCCATCCCTCAACATCAATGCGCTTACTAGGGGTGTAAAGACTCCGGAGGGGCCCTATTGTCCCAAGCGCTATATCAAGCCAACAAAGGCATGATTTAATATCACTGCGGTGTGCAGTCCGATCTCATAACTGTCTAAATAACAGGCTCTCGGCCTCACTCAGTCATTACTCTCTAGTCTCACTCACATGGATCACAGATGCATCCATCAGCCCGAAAGAATGATAAGTATGCATATAATTAATAATACCGAGACTAAGGTAAGAAATGATATGCTATAACAGGACTGAGTATATGAAATCAAATAATCACAAAATGAGACAGTAATATACGACCACTCGGGTCTCAGCATTTTCGGTGTGAAGCCTAGCATTTATACTTAACATGATTCCTAACATGTTCACAATTACCACATTAATAGACATGTAGATATCAATCCGGGATAATTACTACACGGTGCCATGGGATGAGCCAGGCCATAATTACTCGGCGCATGCCTGCACGCCCGTCACTTGGCATGTGTGTCACCTTAATTATAGTCATAAATCATTTAGCTCGGGGTTTCGAACCCTCAGAACCAAGTTTGGAAACGTTACTTACCTCAAAACCGGCTAAAATACTATTCTGCTGTGCCTTTGCCTCTGAATTCGGCCTCCAAGTGCTCCAAATCTACCAAAAATCAGATGTATATCATTATAATATGCCAAGAAACGAAACCTAATCAAAATTTATCAAAAATACTCAAAAATCCCGAAATTGGTCAAACCCGACCCCCCGGCCCACGTCTCGGAACTCGATGAAATTTATACCACAAGAATCCTCATCCTCCCACGAGTCTATACATACCAAGAACACTGAAATTGGAGTCCAAATGAACCCTCAAATTCCCATTTTAAGGTCTCTAAATCACAAGCCCTAATTACCTATTTTTAGCACTGTTTTTCCTCAATTTTCGCAATTAATCAGACCTTGAATCACATATAAACGAATTTTAGGTCCAAAATCCTTACCTCAATGAAGAACTATCGATTTTCCTCTTCAAAAACCCTTCAAAAGCTTCAAACCCGAATAAGAATGGTGAAAGAATGACCAAAACTCGCTAAGGGCCCTTTTTATATGTTCTGCCCTAGGGTTCCGCACCTGCGTACCCGCACCTGCGATCCCAGGTGCGCACCTGCGAAGTCTCACTAAAAGTCTAAACTTCGCACCTGCGAGTCCTTTTCAACACCTGCGGCTTCGCAGGTGCACCCATGCCTCGCACCTGCGGATTCCTCCAGCATGGCCTCTTTTCGCACCTGCGGCTCCCCATCCGCAGGTGCGGCCACAGCAGTAAAATAACACCAGCAGCTATTTTGCTGCAATTTCCTAAGTCCAAACCTCCGGTAACCATCCGAAATCAATCCCGAGCCCCTCGGGGCGCCAACCGAACATACCAACACATACCATAACCTCATTCGAGCTTAGTCGAGCCTTCGAAACACCAAAAACAATGCAAAAACACCAAAAACGCATCAAATTCAAGCCTATGAACTTTAAAATTTTTAAGTTTCGCTAATGATGCCGAAACCAACCAAAACACATCCGATTGACCTAAAAATTTGCACGCATATCCAAAATGATATAATGAACCTGCTCCAACTTCCGGAATTCCATTCCGACCCTGATAGCCTATTTTCCATTGCCGATCGGAAATTGCCAAAAACTAATTTTCGTCAATTCAAGCCTAATTCTACTCCGGACATCAAAACTTCATTCCGAACACACTCCTAAGTTCCAATTCACCTAACAAAGCTATTCAAGCTATAAAATCCACATTCCGAGGTCGTTTACCCAATAGTCAACTTCCAGTTGACTTTTCTAACTATAAGGTCAACTTAAAAGACTAAGTGTCTCATTTTTCACCATGACCACTCTGGTCCCGATTCAACCAACCCAACACCACACAAAAAGAGATGAACCACACAAGCAATAAAGCATAAATGGGGGAAATAGGCTAAACTCTCGGAATGACCGGTCTGGGTGGCAGATATAAAGGTCGCCACTAAAACTATGATAACTGGATCAAAGGGACCCAACGTGAAGGGGTAAGTGTATACACTTAAATACCCTTCCACGTGGGTAGTAATGCTTTCTTCAGGAGAAGGGATCTCTACAAATTTGTCCCTCCAGTTGCAATCATTTTTGACATCCTCGAGGTATCCCACCTTTATCGAGCAAATATACCTCGATATGTGCTCACATCGGCCAGGGACCGATGGAGGATTCTCGACTTTGAAGTTAGATTTTAGAACACATGGGCTGGGAACATACTTCCCAAAGAGCGGTTTTGCCAGCGTTTTATCACCAGCCGGCCATGAAGAAGAAGAGGAAGCTTTCTCCTTTTGTGGAATGGTTTTGGATGTTTTCGACATTATATGAGTAGAAGAAAGAGGAAAGTAGTAAGTTCTGGTGGTTCGAAACTGGCGGAGATGGCCTAAGGAGTGATGAAAGAGAAGAGATTAAGAGAGTTAAAGGCTTAGCAGAACTGATGAAGATGGAAATAAAGTTTGATACAACAAAAAGAAGTCATATTTATAGATTTACGATGACGGTTCGACGGCACTAATGGTCGACCACCCACTGACGCATTAATGGTTTGGGGAATTGTACCGACGAGACGTTTCGGTCACTTCCATCGATTACGTCACGAGGATGACATCACTGACTATCGAGGTCATAGAAAATTCAAGGCTCAAATTGTTTCTTATCATTATATTCTAAGAAACGAGGGGACTATCTGTATACGGTAGAAATCTGGGCTACCCAACTTCAATATTTGATCGAGACTGGGACGTTGCATTGAAGATCTGAGACGTTGAGTCCGAAATCGAAGCCTCTTTCCAGATCGAATTTGGTATCAATCGAAGCCAGAAGAGATAGACTTCGAGTAATATCGGGATGGTTTAGTGACGAAAAGAGCGAAATATTCGTGATTGGACGGGGATCATGGCGTGAATCTCAGAACGGATCAAATCAGTAGCGGTTAATCGGCTATTTATATGATTTTCTTCTGTAATTAGAAGTATATTATAATTAAGATTCCTCTACTATATAAAGAGGAATTCCAGCCATTTGTAAGGAACACAATTCACTAAGAAGAAAGCTATACAATCATTTCTTTCTTGCTTATTGGTCTATTTACTGTTCATCAGAATTATTCTATCTTAACCATTCACGTACTACTATCACCTCGAGGATATATCCTATCGAGGCCGAGGCTCAGCTTGCATAACTGGTTTGATATATTTTACAGTTTAATTGAGTCATTAATTCACTTGTTTATCAATTGGTATTGAGTGAAATTACATATCCTTAAAATCACAATATAAGTTAATTGTTACCCAAATTTAAGGGGAAACAAACTACCCGAACGCCCACCCCTACTGCTAATTAAGGTTGATTGAAAGGTGTCTCCTTATAATGGAAACACAGAAATGAACTAGAATTGTACTCCCTCGTAGTGACAAACATGCTTAATAGCAAATTATGGGGTAAAGCACTGATTCAGATGGGAACCATATTTTTTCAAAGAAAGTATGGTCACAAAAATTGATAACTGAGTGTAATATTGTTGACCATATGGTCTGACGCGGCCTAATACATTTACTTGCACTCTATCACTAGGATAAATAACATGCGCCTCACCATTAATATTTGTTTGTTTTCGGCATTACTAGGGACATGAACTAACATAATCTGAGATATTGATCTGGTTTAAACTTTAGATCAACGAATGGCGGCTAGGTAAAACATCAAACTTAGTATCCAATTATATATAAAAATTGTATTAGTCTTAATTAGGTTAAGGATGTGTATATAATCACCTAGATACGTATACATCCTGTATAAAAATTCACAGTCAAGGTTAATGTACAGACGAATGCATTAGGCCGTGAATGCCTGTGATAATCAAGTGGTTGATGACAGCAAAAGCACACTACTATTGTCTAGTATTATTAGTGAGTGATTTTTTTTAGTGTAGTTCATCTTCCCTTTTTCCTTTTTGCGTGTGTATTTTGTGATGATTGCTTTTGGAGGCACTAAATTCTTGCCCCAATAGTGGTGTCAATTCTAATCCATTTATGGGCAACCCACCCAAGTTTAAACGGGTTGGATCAGCGACTGAGGATTACACGGGTCAAAATGGGTTGAACCCAAAATGACTCGGGCATTTGTATCTATACCCGCTTTTTGTGTCACGTTTTAATTTGTACTTGCTTTGCAAAAGAAATTATAAGTGTACCCGTTTTTTCGCATAACTTCAGCATACGGGGCTAAAGTAGTAAAGGCAATCACGCAAAACTTCAGCATTCTAGTAGACGGGCCTGAAGTAGCAAGTGTGCTGAACCTAGTGTGTTGAAGTTTTTGTTTGTAATTGATGAACTTAAGCATAGTAGCTGAAGTTTTGTTCTCTATTTGCTGAAGTTTTTGTTTAACTTGTGCACGTCTTAACGCAAAGTTTTTGTTTGTAATTGCTGAAGTTTTTGTTTTTGTAACTAGCGAACTTCAGCTCTTTGTTTTGTAACTGGCGAACTTCAACTCTGGAGCTGAAGTTTTTGTTTTTGTAACTGGCGAACTTCAGCTCTAGAGCTGAAGTAGCTGAAGTTTTATTCTCTATTTGCTGAAGTTTTTGTTTAACTTGTGCACGTCTTAACGCAAAACTTTTGTTTGTAATTGCTGAAGTTTTTGTTTTTGTAACTGACAAAGTTTTTGTTTTGTAACTGGGGCTAGAGCTGAAGTTTTTGTTTTGTAACTGGCGAACTTCAGCTCTAATAAACATATTTATGGTAATCATCTCATGAACTGAAGTTCCATAGCAGCACCAACAGCAGCAGAAGAAAAAAGAAGAAGAAGAAGAAGAAAACGAAGGAGGGGAAGGAGAAGAAGAAAGGGGTTGAAGTTATTTAAAAAATGGGTACAAGTTAAAAGTTTTTAGAAAAAATGGGTATATATTAAATGGGGGAGACCAAATAGAGCGCCCCGTGCAATTTTTACAAATGACCCATCTAAGTATTGGATTAGGATGAGCTAAAATTAAGTAACCCAACGGGTAAAAATTATGCCCAATAGTTCAAATTAATTTGAGCCAAAGCAAGTATATAGTAGCTATTAACTAAACATTGATTCAGCTTCATTTTCGGATCTAAATCTTGAACAGAACACCAAAACTTTTGACCATTATCGACCAAATAATTAATATTAAATGGGTAAAAGAAAAGCTAAAACAACTCATGCAATCTCAGAAACATCAGTTCGTAACAAAATCCCACATTTTTTCCTACATTCATTATTGCATGAAGGGCCGAAATTTAATGATAATTGAACAACGTAAAGACTCATTTCCCTTTTTTTCTTTTCTCTCTTTAGGTATAAACCTCGGGCTATCCTTATTCTAAAATCCACACAAAGCAATCTTTCCTTATTCTTCTTCTTTTGTATAATCAAATATGAGTCTCAGCTGCTTGACCTGCAAGATTCTGAGGACAGATTCAGAAAATGAATTAAAGGCAAGATTCAATAATGTTGATAAAAATACTAAAGAAAAATCAGATTACATTAGGCCTGGAAGGAGCTGGTCAGGGAATTTGGCACCTAGGCCTGAAAACATGGCTCATTCGCCTCGGGGCCCGGTGAACAAGGTTAAAAAAGGCGCTCGCCGGCTTCATAACAGCGGCCCGCTGGAGTTTCCAGGTGGTCCACCCAGGTTAGTAAGGAGCCCTGGGATGAGACGGGATTGGAGTTTTGAGGATCTACAACGTCAACTAGTTAAATAAAATAGGCGAATTCAAAATTTAAAATGATGAATAATCTCATTCTTTTTTATTGTTACATTTATATGCATAGTCAGAAGCAATAAAACTCTTAGTTGCCAACAGACTGGATATGTTCACAGGGTCGAATTAGTTATGTAACGTACCAGTTCTTTGTTGAAATTAATTTATACTTTTCTGTATCTTTCCATTTTATTTTTTTTCTCATTAACAGGGTGTCACATTTCCTTCGGTATCATGTTCAGTCATTAATTAGGCTGAAGTTGGATTAGAATGGCGGCATGGACATATAACAATATCTCTAAATAATAGTTATCCACAATAAAAGTATGTTGACTCTCTCACGTCGGCTAAGGGACGGGGGACTTCATTTCCTTATATGATTTAGGCAATCCTCACCTCATGAGCTAGTTTTTGGGGTTGAATTAGGCTCAATGTTCATATTTTATCATGGTATCAAAGTCGGACCCATCCCAATTCTTTGTTTCACCGATGTTGGGCTCCCATATTATATTGTCCACGCTCTGGTTGCAGGCCTGGGCGTGGGGGGGAGGGGGTGTTGTTGAGTCTCCACATCGGCTAAGGGATGAGGGGCTTGGTCTCCTTATATGGCTTGAGCAATCCTCACCTCATGAGCTAGCTTTTGGGGTTGAGTTAGACCCAATGTTCATATCTTATCAAAGTAAAGTTTTTTCCAGAATCGATTTTTATATTATGTTATAAATATATTTTTTATAATTGCACTTCACTATAATAGTCAAAAAATATTAAAATAAACGAGCATGTTACAGAAATGTTTGACTAATAGCTGCATATTTGTTAAATTCTAGCTGGTTATAATGGTAAAACTATTAAACTCGTTTTTTTTACTACTAATTAATATCCAGCTTAATTAACAATTTGTATTGTAAATTGTTTTATCTCTTTCTTTTCTTTTAATCGACCTCATTCTTTGAAAATGATTCAAACGGAGCTTACGTGGAAATCTCCGAATTTGCAGAAGTCATTGTCACATCATGCTTGGATAAAGCATGCAACCATTCTTACGCTTCGATAATTATAACTAATTATGCGTTCATTGGCCATTTAAAAAAAGGATTAAAAGTCCTTAATCATTTGTGCATACGGACAACCTGGTTGCTATGAATTGCATCGATTAAGCCATGTGCAACATGATGCCTATATTTGCATTGGGTCGAGATAGTCTAATAGTTGCGTGATTTTCTTCTTACACGACAACTCCAATAGGGGCTATATGAAGGAATATGAAGTCCTCTCTTTGGGCAATTATAAAGATATTTAATCTTGATTTGGATTAATTTGCTTGGTATAATGGGAAGTATTTTAATTTTTTTTTTTCAGAGTATAAGTTACATTTTTTAAGGAAAAATTGTTGCAAATTTTTTCCAATTTTTTGTTAATGTTGACTATAAAATATTAATAAAAATTATACGAATATCTAAGTGTTAATTGATGCAGAATGTTAAGAGTTGAGATTATCAATAAGGTAAATGACTTTTGTTCGATCGTAAGTGAGAGAATTTTTCTTCCTTTTGGTGGCAAAATATTTTCCTGCTACTATAATAAGTATGACTTATTTTTCTATTAAATAAACATAATAAAATTAATTATTTTACAGGAAAACACTTCTTTAAAAAGTATGTTGGTTCATACCAAAAGAAAATGACTTATTTTACGGAAAACACTTCTTAAAAGATATTTTTAGTTAGTCATAACAAAAACAGTAATGTGTAAACATTTCTTTAACATCCAGATTGTTTATCAATTTTGTTGAAAGGAGAAGGGGAGTTGGGTTCAATGGAGGATTAAGGTCGGTTGAGAGAGAAGAATAAGAATTTCAGTATCTCTGAAAGCTTAAAATTAGAGTACAAAGTTATTGGGCTTATTTATACACTACTCTAACTAACTAACTTAACTACCTCTAATTGTACTATTCATCTAATTAACCATGTAACTAACTAAGTACTAACTTCACTTCACAAAGTACTACTCCACAACTGCTAACAATTCTACACTCCCCCTCAAGTTGGGTGATCGAATTTGATCATCCCTAACTTGCATATCAGTTCCCTGTGTAGTTGTTTTCCTAAAGTCTTAGTAAGGATGTCTGCAACTTGATCTTTGTTGGTAACATGTCCAGTTTTGATCAAGCCTTGTTGTAGCTTTTCTCAAATGAAATGACAATCTATCTCTATGTGTTTGGTACGCTCATGATACATGGGATTTGATGCAATTTGAATAGCAGCCTTATTATCACACAACAGTTCCATTGGTAAGTCAACTTTCATTCCTTGTTCTTGTAACAAACCTTGCAACCAAATTAACTCTGCTACTGTAGTAGCCATACTTCTATACTCAGCCTCAGCCGAACTCCTTGATACTGTATTCTGTTTTTTTGATTTCCAAGAGATCAGTGACTCACCCAGCTTTATGCAAAATCCAGTAACAGATTTCCTAGAGACCATGCATGATGCCCAATCAGCATCACAGTAGGCAGTGATCTTCTTGGACTTATTGCTGCTCATTAAAAGTCTTAAACTTGGCTGGCTCTTCACATATTTGACCACCCTTAATGCTTCCTCATAGTGTGACTCCTTTGGAGCATGCATGTACTGACTCAATGTTTGGACCACAAAAGAGATATCTGGCCTTGTGATTGCCAGATACAACAGTCTTCCCATCAATCTTTGATAAGGTCTCATGTCTTCTATTTCCTTATCATTGTTAGCCTCAAACAATCTATCATACTCCAGACTAGTGAGCTTTTGGTTCTGCTCCAAGGGGGTTATAGTAGGTTTTCCTCCCCCTAAGCCACATTCAGATATTAGTTCTAGAGCATACCTCCTTTGGTTCATGAGTATGCCTTTGGATGACCTGGCAAACTCTATACCTAAGAAATACCTCAACTCACCCAAGTCTTTCATCTTGAAGTTGCTGTTAAGTATTAGTTTAGCTTCCTCTATCAACTTGATGTCACTCCCAGTAATAATCAAGTCATCTGCATACACTAAAATGATGACAATATGTGCACCCTGCCTTTTGGTAAACAAAGAGTAATTCAGTTTGCTCTGAGTGAAGCCAGAATTGATAAGAGCAGTAGTGAGTTTTAGAGATATGAGGAGCCTACAAACCTTGTTATCCACCTGGCTACCAAACCTTGTGGCAAAGACATATATAACTCTTCAAACAGATCCCCCTAGAGAAAGGCATTGTATACATCCATTTGAAAGAGTGGCCAATCATTCTGGGCAACCAAGGACACAACATATCTAACAGTTACCATCTTCACTACAGGGGGAAATGTGTCATGGTAATCCAGACCTTCTTGCTGAGTAAAACCCTTGGCTACTAGCCTTGCTTTATACCTTTCAACACAACCATCTGCCTTATATTTCACCTTATATACCCATTTGCAACCAATAGGTGTCTTACCTGAAGGCAAATCCACCACATCCCATGTATGATTGTCTGTAAGAGCTTCAATCTCTAGTTTCATAGCCTGAATCTAGTTGTTATCCTTTGCAGCTTGTTCAAAATAAACTGGTTCAGTGACAGAAGAAAAGGCTGACAGGTAGACTTGGTATGTAGGAGAAAGAGAAGCATATGAGAGTGAGGCAGTGATTGGATAGGGAGTGACAGAGGAATGTACATAGTCTGTAAGCCATATTGGAGGATTAGATGTTCTATTAGATTTCCTCAAGAGTGGTGGTAAAGCAGGAGATGTGTTGGAATTGGAGTTAGACATTAAAAGAGGAGATGTAGGAGTTGAAGTGAGAACAGGTGATTGAGGTATGAGAGAATTCTGAGATGTTGAGATGTCAGTAAAATGTTGTTCTGGAGGTGAAGAGGTTGAGTTAGTTGGAAAGGGATCATATGTGAATGATGGAGTAGAGAATAGAGTCCTAGATGGTTCAAGGAACGTAGATTTAGGATATTTGAAAGGGAACACTGACTCTCTAAAGGATACATCTCTACTGACAAAGAATGAGCCAGTGTTTATGTTGCATAGTTTGTAGCCTTTTTGAGTATCTCAGTAGCCCATGAAGACAGATGGGATCACTTTGGATGAGAACTTATCAGTGAAATTGGATTTAGTTGCATAACACAAGCAGCCAAACACTTTAAGGTGTTGGAAAGAAGGGGCCTTCCCATGGAAAACCTCATAAGGAGATTTGCCAGAAAGAACTGAGGAAGGCAGTATGTTTATTAGTAATATAGCAGTCAGAAGGCATTCACCCCAAAATTTTAGAGGAACATAGGCTTTGAACCTTAGTGCTCTTGCCATCTCAAGCAAGTGCCTGTGTTTCCTTTCAGCTATTCCATTCTGTTGAGGGGTGTGAACACATGAACTTTGATGTACAATGCCAAGAGAAGTGAAGAGACTAGTGCATTGAGAGTTGAAAAATTCAAGACCATTATCTGATCTAGCAGTCTTGACAGAAACATTAAACTAAGTTTTAATTAAGGTAAGGAAATTTCTGAGTAGAATAATGACATCACTTTTCATTCTCACCAAATAAACCCAAGTCATTCTAGAGTGATCATCAACAATAATAAGGAAATATCTATAACCATTGTAAGTACATTGTCTATATGGGCCCCATACATCCATATGCATACGCTCAAAAGAAGAGACTGTTTTAGAAGTACTAACAGGAAATGGAAGTCTAGTTTGTCTTGCTAAAGGACAAATTGTGCAAGACAAAGACTCTTTTATTGAACAAATGACTATGTAAAAAAGGAATTTTCTTAAAATAGCAGCTGGTGCATGACCAAATCTCTGGTGCCATATTGAAACTGGATGAGAATGAGTTGAAGAGAAGCATTTCTGTGTAGGTACAAGTAGATCTGGAATACTGGAAGTAGGAGCTTTGACAGGTGATAGCTTCTTGGTAGGTTGAAGTAAGTACAAACCATCCTTCTCCTTACCAATCCCCTTCACCCTGCCAGTGTAGAGGTCCTGGAATATACAAAAATTAGGAAAAAAACCAATACAACATTGTAATTGTTTGGTCAATTTTGAAATAGATAGAAGGTTGTATTTGAAAAGAGGTACATAGAGAATATTTGTCAATTGATTATCAAATAATAAAACGGAACCAAGGTGAGTAACAGAGGTCACTTGACTATTTGGTAGATGAACTTTGCTGGTATTAGGTGTGATTAGCTCAGGATTTAACAACATGTTCAGGCTAGAAACCATATGATTTGTTTCCCCTGTATCAATCACCCATGGAGTGGATTCAGTGCTATAAGATAAACTAGCATTAAGACAAGTTGATATACTTGCCATGTTGGCTGAAGCTTCCTGTGAAGGGACACAAGGTTTGTTGATCAACTGCAGGATTTGTTGATACTGTTCAGGGGTAAATGTAGACATTGCCATGTATTGACCAGATGGCTGAGAAACAGCATTGTGTCCTGATTCATCTAAGTGTCCCATATAATTTGCACTGTTGGCTGAAGGTCTGTTGTTATTCCCAAACTGCTGCACTTTCTCAAAGACTTTCCTCCTATTATTCTTAACATTTTGTGGATATCCCACCAACTTATAGCAATTCTCCCTTTTTTGTCCTTTCATATTGTAGTAATCGCAGTAAAAAACATTTTGCTTTCTAAACCTGTTAGTCTGCATAGTAGCACAAGTTGTGGGATCATTCAAATCCAAATTCTGCAGTGGCTGAGTGCATTGTGTTATCACATTTGCTTGCAATCGTTGAATTTCATCTTGCATAAGCATGTTATAAGCTTGATTTAATGATGGACTTGGAACTGTCATTAAGATCTGACTACGTGACTGTGCATAAGTCTTGTTTAAGCCCTTCAAAAATTGCATCAACTTCTGTTGTTCTATGTGGTATGCATAATTTCTATCAGTTCCAGGCAGTGGAACTAGTGACATGTATTCATCCCAGACATTACGCAGTTTAGTGAAATATTCAGAAATAGTGGAGGTCCCCTGTGTCATTGTGTAAATTTCTCTATGTAGTTGATAGATTCGTATGAGATTTCTCTTATCAAATCGCTCCTTTAAGTCCATCCAAACTGTGTGAGCATTAGACGAATACATCAACCCATTTCCTAGTTCCCTCGACACTGAATTAGTAATCCAAGACAAAACAAAGGCATTACATCTATCCCACTCATGAACTAGGTCTCCTCTGTAGTGTTCCTTCCGACAACTACCATCAATGAACCCTAGTTTATTCTTAGCTAACAATGCAACCTTCATCGAATTACTCCATGCAATATAATTTTCTATTCCAATTAACTGTTGAGGATTAGAATACAACCTGGAGTATTCGATGGATGAAGATAGAGCAGATTCTTTGGATGAGTGCCGGTGAATCGTTCGGTTGAATCTTCAGCATCAGTCGCCATTTGCACAAATTTATCAACAATGCACAATATAATTCACAATTATGACTATCACGAACTAAAAAATCCAGAATTGAGTTCAAATGTTAGGTCAAAAAGAAAAAAATTTACAGAAACGAAGGAGCTATGAAACTTCGAACATCATATCCATGGAGAAAATTAAGATTGTAGTCTTCTCTGATCAACGACTGTCCTTAATTTCTCATTCCTCAGCTCGAAAATCCACAGAGTTGTGGCTCTGATACCATGTTAAAAGGAGAAGGGGAGCTGAGTTCAATGGAGGATTAAAGTCGGTTGAGAGAGAAGAAGAAGAATTCCAGTATCTCTGAAAGCTTAAAATTAGAGTACAAAGTTATTGGGTCTATTTATACACTACTCTAACTAACTAACTTAACTACCTCTAATTGTACTATTCATCTAATTAACCATGTAACTAACTAAGTACTAACTTCACTTCACAGAGTACTACTCCACATCTGCTAACAATTCTACAAATTTAAAGTTGGAACATTATCCAACCGATTTTGTGCATCTTTTGTTTTTTTTTCCCCATCAACTTGTGACAAAGCAGACGTTCGAATCATGATCCTTTGGTCATCATCGAACTACTCAGGTGGGAATTTCTTGTGTATTTACTCTGTCAAGATCTTTTATATGTTTTTTTTTTCTGCTTCCTCTTAATTAACTGGATGTGGCCACTTTTGTGGTCAATGAAAGGGTAATTCACTTAATATTTACCCATTAATTACTAAATGATAATTTATGAATATTATTCCAAAATGACGTAAAAAATACTGTGGGAAGCTTGTTCCAGAACGCCAAAAGTCATGGTATTACCAGTTGTTATAATGAGAACATAAAAAGGCTATTTCCTTCCCCAGAATAATAAATGTCTTCTTTATAGGAAAAAAAATTCATTATTCTTATAGCGTACGTACAATAAACTTGCCCACACTTTTACAGTCAAAGTCAAACTTTCTATATTTTACCTAAGACGTTTGAGCTTTGCTTGCAAATCTTTATTTTTAATATGTGGCTGAATAAATTATCTAAATCCAAGTTTTTTTGGTAGATATCTAAATCTAAGTTGACTCAATCCTTTATCAAATATACGTGTACTTTGGTACTCCTATAAGATTATTATAGTATGATAGGAAGGAGACACACAACAAGGCCAAAGAAATTATAATATGTTTATTACAATGGTTTTAAACAAATAAAGGCTAGCATTTTTTATGCCCTTTGTATTTAAAGGTTTTCCTTCAAATAAAATAAAATGAAGGGAGCAATATCTTCTTTCTTTCTTTTTTTTTCTGAAAAGGAGTACTCTAAAATTTCATTTTATGTAAGATATTTCAGGTTAGAACCGATTAATGTCCGGTGTCGATTTGAATATAAGTTTTATTTATATATTTAAAAATTACGTAATAACTTATTAGTAATATTTAACAGCTAAAAATAATTTAAAATATGTGCAAGGAAATAATCGAACTTTGAATTCTCCAAATAGTAAATGTATTATATCAAAATTTTCCAAATATCATTTAACAAATTACAAATTCGTAAATTAAATTTAGTAAATGCTTCAAGTTTCAACCATGCAACTCCCGTGGTTTGACTTGTCATCAGTATTTTCCATTCACCCACTACTGACGCAACAGGTTCGTCATTCTAATTCAACCCTATCGGGCCCGCTATTGCCCCACTGACTCCAGCTTTTCTTCTTTCTATTTCTAGCAGACTTGGTGGATATTTTAAAAACCTTGAAACGCGTCATCATCGTTTTCAAACTTCAATTCCCTTTTCATTTCCTCGTTGACCGATGACAGCCACCACCCTCCGCCGTGCTCAGCACCGACGGTTTTCATAAGTTTGCAGTTCGCGTGCTCGACGCTCTGCCCCAGTAATCAGAGCGTAATTTCTCTTCTCTATCTCTTTCTACTATTAACCTTTTCAATTTTTAGGGCATGTCTGTTTCTGGAAATTTATAGAGGGGGAAAATTGGAAGTTGGAAACTGAAAAAGTTGGAATCTTTAGGGTTGTTTGTACTCTGTATGCTCGTTTGACCTCAAGTATTTATAAAGAAAAAATTGAAAAATTGTTTTTTTTTTTGGAAGAGTTCATTAATCTATGGTATGTGGGAATTGAATATTCTGTTGGAAGAATAAGTTGTTTATCGAGATTTCTGTGGTTACTTTTGTGAACTGAAGCAGAAGTTTTGGCTGGAGTTGAAGCTGGTTGATGTATGGGTATCACTGTCTGTGGTGATATTTCTTTAATTTCAAGTGTAGGGTTTGTTGTTATCAAACTTGCAGAGGGTCTTTTGCAGTGGTATAAGATTTGAGTTGCTTTCTATAATTCCTTTTTAGTTACGGTGTTGTAAAAGAGGGATTTAAAGATAAAATCTTTTGGAGTTCAGTGATTGTCTTGAAGTTATTGAGATGGATAATAGGAATCCAGATCATTTGGGTGTGAATAAATTTGGGAAGAATATCAAGAAGAGTCCTATACACCAACCCAATTTCAACAACACAAATAGTGCTCGGCCACAACCTCAACCTCAGGTTTATAATATTAACAAGAATGATTTTCGGAGCATTGTTCAGCAACTGACAGGTTCACCTTCTCAAGAGCCTCCACCTAGACCTCCTCAGAATCCTTCAAAGCCTCAGAGTATGAGATTACAAAAGATTCGGCCACCGCCTTTGACTCCAATAAATCGTTCCCAAATTCCAATCCACCCTCCTGCACAGGTCCCAGCCCCTACCCAATCTGCAGGAGGTGTTCCTTACCATAACACTATTGTGAGACCGCCTCACTATGGTCAGCCATCACCCCCTATGTTACCACCCACTCCTGGAGATGTATGGACAAATACAGCTGAGTCTCCAATTTCAGTTTATATGCGTTATCTTCAAAATTCCATAATAGATTCTGGGCCTAGACAAACACAATTTCAAGGTCCTGGTCATTTTCAAGCACATCCACCATCATCTGGTTTACTACCTAATCCTTCAATGCCACTTCTTCCATCTCCTAGAATGAACGGCCCACCTCCTCTTCCATCCCCGCGTTTGAATGGTCTCCCATCTCCTAGGATGAATGGTCCTCCTCCACCTCTTCCTTCCCCGGGAATAAATGGGCCTCCTCCTTTTCCTTCACCGACTTCTCAGTATCTTTTGCCATCACCCACTGGCTTTTTGAACTTGTTATCTCCCCGGTCCCCTTATCCATTACTTTCTCCAGGTATGCAGCATCCTCCACCACTTACACCAAATTTCTCCTTCTCTCCCATGGCCCAGCCCGGGATTTTAGGCCCGGGACCACAATTTCCTCCTTCTCCTGGTTATGGATTTCCTTTGTCACCTTCCGGGTTCTTCCCCATTTCAAGTCCAAGATGGAGGGATCAATAGTGCTAGGAAGAGAGCTGCTGACTTTGGATGGCTCCTTTGATCTGATTCTTTTATTTGAGTTCCGTCGTGGTGGCAGACCTCCTCCAAATTGAAGCTTTTTCCCTGTGGATATGCAGTTTATCCTAGAAATATGTAAGAGGTCCTTTCTAAAACTGTTTATGATTTTTCTTTTTGTTGTTCTTAACAAACATTTCAAATCTTGACTCTTTGATTGTAGAGTTTGTAGCAGATGTATCTCTTTATTTGCATAGCGCTTTGAACATGTAGTACATTTAGCAACTCAACTGGACAGTTGAAAAGGTCTGTAGCTTGTTAGTTGATGGTTTATTCAATTTATATGTAGCTGGAAAGGTTCTTGTATTCTTTGTAATATCACCTTTGGGATCAAATATTTTGGTTTTTGTTGATCTTCTTCCTCTCATGTAGATTAATTATTTGCTCATTGTGTCATTTTTGTGTGGTATCATTATCCTTTCTGTCCTACACAACTATGTTTATGTGCCTCTTCCAAATTTTTGCTTTTCACATGGTCTTCTCCAGAAACTCTGGGGGGTCGTTTGGTTGGATGTTGTTGAAATAGTATCTATACTGAACTCCATATTAAAAGTACAATATCTTGTTGCTGTTTTTAGTTCCTATCCGTGCATTAAATATGTTGCTGTTCTATACCCAATTTAATAGGGAGTAACACACGTATTAGCAATTTAGCAATACAAATGACACAAATATCGTTTATTTAATTAAACCATCTCTTACTCATTATCTCCCATTTCTGATATTGTTTGTAGCTCCCCAGACCCCATTTGTGAGATTATATTGGGTATGTTGTGCTACCTCTCAAGGTAGGGGGTAAGGTTTGCGTACACACTACCCTCCACCGACCCCACTTGTGGGATTATACTGGGTATGTTGTTGTTGTTGTCTAATAGTGTTTGTATCATCGATTTTATAGTTTTAAAAAGGTACAATAACAACAAACTCATTGAAATCTCACACGTGTCCGATAGACAAAGTTTTAAAGAGGTGTTTTAAATATATATTTATCTTTAGAAGATGAACACAATATTTACTTTTTTGAACTTATCAAGAAAAAAGCACAATTTTCATTTATTCCTTTATTGCCTATTTTAATATGTGAAAAGAAGTACGATGTGATTTAACATGTCAATGGAAAAATTTGTCTAACTTAAGTTCCCTCTTAAAAGTAGACATGCTTTTAAGAATGGAAGGCTGGACATAATAGTTGGGAAATATAGTTTGAAATGGAATCATGCTTTATTTTCTGATTTTCCTTTAAAATGTTTAATCAAGCAATTCACATTGGCAGAGAAAATGTGGGATTGTGCTAGTGGATCTGGAATTCTTTTCCTGGTGCATTATTCACTCAAGAATGTGGATTCTTGATATTTTGATTGTTCGAGTTGCACGGTTTCCTGAGGAATACATCCACATTTGGTTGATTGATAGGTAAAATAGGTAGAACTATACGTTTATAATCTTAGGAGAAAAGATGTGACGGAGGGTATGGAGGTGGAAAGAGTGACAGATAACAGATTCAAAATGTTATCATGGTCAGCTGGCACTGGGACCTCAAAGCATTGAGCTTCTTTTTGACAGTTCTACTTCTCCAGCCACCAGATATGAGTAATAGCAAATGCGGTTTCTAGTTCCATTGAGTATAGAACAATCTATTTAATGAAATTAAACGAACACTTTGGTTATAGGAAAGCACTCGATATTCTTGTCTGAAGTCAGTCTGGCAACGATGCTTTTACATATGTCCAGCTTATAAAATGGAATGATATCCCGTTGTACACTATGGGTCTGTATGTCAATTGTATGTACCACATGTATATGTTGGTGGAGGTATTCTATCACCATTTTAGACTAGCTGAAGAAGAAAAATCTAGCACATGGTTGTCAGTTATTTCAAGTTATTTGGAAGCTCATTTATAATACTGAAAGTAAACGGACGATGGTTGATGATCTTGAGGCAGATAGAGGTTAGGAACAATGTTAAGACCTAAAACATTGCACATTTGCATAAGTTGGGGAAGTACGACCCATGACTGTTATGCTAGGTGATCTCTCAAATGCTGAATGTTGAAGTTTGTACTCACTTTTTTTAGGAAAAGTGAAAGCATATGAATGTTTAACATCCCAAAGCTGTGAATTTGTTTACACATGGAAAAGCTATTCTGAGATTGCAATAAATTCATCTCTAAAGGGTGTGAGATTTTTCATAATGTAAACATGACTCAGCTCATACTGTTGGGATCTTTCTGGAGCGTATCTTTATTACTAGACTTTTCCTACCTTCAATCTAATACATTTTGTTTTCATATACACTGCACAGATACATGTGTTATCATACGTATACAGCAGTTTCAAATTTTTTCTTTCATCTCTTTAGCATTTTTAAGATACTAATTGCAGTAATTTGCTCGTTGGATTTGATACTGTTCTAGCTTGTTACTGTCACAATGCTTGCCTGTATCTAGCCACTTGAACTTTTATACATTGTTTCGAGTCTTGGTTTGCGGCTATTGTTTGCTGTATGTCTCGTATATGTGAGTGATATTCTTGTCTATGCATGTTCTTATTCAGTTAGATAATAATATGAGTGTTTAATAGCTGGTAGTCTTTAGTATCTAGTTGCTTCAGCCTGTAGAGATAGCTCTTGGTGGAAATATAGCTCAGGTTCAGACTCTATTGAATGGACTTTTGGCTTATGTCCAGCCCATAGAGCGTGCAGAGGTTGTTAGGTTACCGATTTGCTTACTCCTACTTGCGTTAAAGTAAATGGTTTTTTTTAGGTCTATTACTTGTGTGATTCACGCACAACAGTTAAAAGGCAAATGCAGTATCATGACTTTATCCTCAACTTGGTGCTAGCTGCCAAACTTGTTTGCTGAGTGCTTTCCTCATTGCCAATGTTTGTTTGCGTCTGCTGGAAGTAAAAAAGGTGATCGGTTGGTCTATGGAAATTATACATGCAAATCTATAAACTTAGCAGTACAACACAGCAGCAAAAATTAAGATTTGCTTTTAATGGGTGTGAGTGAAATCACGGGTATCAGAGTCAGAAATCTCTTCGTTTCTGTTGTCCTGTCTGACCTTTTTCACTGAGAAATTAAAATTAATCCTCAAGAAAGAAGCCTACGAATCAAGCTCTAGCCAAACCCAAAATTTGGCGTGATATGTTGTGAAATTCATATGAACATAGTTCCTGTGTAGCTTGGGCTCTAAGTGGGTGTTTGGACATGAAAATTGTGAAATTCCAGAAAAAAGTGAAATAAATTCAAGTGAACAAGGTCTTTGAAAATTAGAGTTGGTGTTTGGACATAAATACAATTTGGAGCTGTTTTGAACTTTTGCGAGCGAGTTGAAGTGAAAATTTGGAAAAATAATTTTTTGGAGTTTCTCACAATTTTCGAAAAATCTCGAAATTCAACTTCAAGTAAAATTTGAAAATTTCATGGCTAAACATTGATTCTGGAAAGGTGGAATTTTTTCCCCAAAAAAAAGTGAAAAATCTCTTAGGGCCAAATGGGCCATAAATCGTCGATCTCTGAAGTTCACTGAGTGGCCTCCTTTAGTTCTTCAGCTTTTGAGTTTTAGCCATCGATCTTCCACAGTAAAAATAGCAGGGGCTAGCCAGCTTTCAGACTGGTCATTCAAAAACAATTAGCATTTGCCAAGTCATTGAAAAATAGCCATTATATTATACTGGAATTTCAATATATTATGCTGGAGTATTTTCCGGATTCTGAACAATATTTTTGTTTAGATTTATCTTTGCTAAATTTCGATTACTTTTGAAATTGTGGCTATTTTTGAATGACAGTTTGTAAATCTGGCTATTTTTTAATTTCTCCTTCCTTTTTGTTCTTTTTCCTTCTTTTTCTCAGTTTTTTTCCCTTTTCGGGTAATGTGGATCCAAAAACCTTTCAACACATATTTCAACAATTCCTAAAGTAAGATGCCAAGTTGGAGGAAGTATCAAGATGTAGCGATTACTGAGATCTACACCATAAACTACGCATGCTATGTATATATATGACCTTCTAAGTTTCAACTAAGTTAAGTTAAAACTAACAACTTGACATTGATTAAGTTAGCTTGTTATCTCTTTAATAAATGATACTACTATTAATATTGAACGTGATGGACTTTGTGCCCCCGAGGGACATCCGGTGTTGCGTTAGGTCTCCAAGTAGTAAGAGGTGTGAAATATTTGGTTATACCTCTAGTTCATGGGTGTAATTCACGCTTGAAGAGGTAAGTGTTAATTTTGTATTGAGTTAAAATATGCACAATGTTGTCTATCTTACATGAAGAATTCTTGTGATTAGGGCAAAAGGATACTAAGTAGTATTAGGACTATTATTTTCATATTTTCTTATTCCTAGATTTTTACCTCTACTTGTTATTTCTTTCATCTTTGTTATGTTATCTTCTTATTTTACTGTTACTGCTTCTTTTATTTTTTTCTTTCGGTCGAGAGTCTGTCGGAAACAACATATCTGCGTACTTACTATTCTCCCTATATCGTACTTATGAGATTTTAGTGTGTTTGTTGTTGTTATAATCTAGAAAAAATAAAAATCTGTGATGCCACTTGGTATTTAACATGCAAATGAGAGGACCTGGTGGGTGCTCGTCTACTGGACTTGTCGTCCTTTTTTCTTGAATAAAGTTGATTCAACTTCGTACCTAATATAACTTTAAAGACAAGTTGCAAATTAGATAGGCAGAAATATGGGGGAGAAGAGGCCTATAAATTCATGGCTCTTCATGAAATAAAAAATTGCACTGCAATTACTCAAAAATTCTCTCATCTTTCATCCGTTTTAGTAATACTGTTATCATGGCTCGCAATTATGCTTTCTATTTCACTGTTGCGCTCATGGTGATGTCTGGTAAATGACCTTTTGATTTTCTACACCTCACTCTTTTTTTATTTGCTATGTAAATTTATATACATAGAAGGGGAAGCTTTAGAGCAACGGTAAAGTTGTGTCAGTGTGACCTATAGGTCGCGAGTTTGAGTCGTGGAAGCAGTCATTAATACTTGCATTAGGGTAGGCTGTCTACACCATACCCTTTGAGGTATGGTCCCTCTCCAGATTATGCGTGAACGCGGGATACTTTGTGCACCGACTTGCCTTTTTATATAGATTTACAATGATATAATAACATACTGATTTTAACACACTAAGTATTATTTTTGATGGATTGCAGTTTATTTGGCTCATTCTCCAAAAGTGAGAATAGTTGCCGGGAGAGACGTGTCAACGACTATAACAGAACTCAAATCAAAACTAACTGATCCTACCTTAATGGGTAGTTGCGGTGGATACTGCAGGCAGGCAAGTGACTGCTTTAATAGGAGGTGTCCTCGTTGTTACTACGATGTTATTAAACTAACATACGGTTGCCGCTAAATGATCATTGAATTTGATGGCCAACACAATATGAAGTCTGTTGCTTCTAAATATGTTTGTGTGGTTGATCGTCTTTGCTTTTGTGTGTGTTTTCCTTTTTCCGTTTCAGTTTTCTTTTTTTCATGGGAAAAAATAAAACGACTAAGTTCTGCTTCTAGCTAAATAAACTAGATCAGGACAATGTCGAATGTAACATCAAGATGGGTTGTGTTGGCCTACAAATATTCCTCCTATATATCTGCTTTTAATTTCAAGATTAAGATATGCTTTGAATGGGTGTAAAATCTTGAGTTTGAAAATCAGATATCGCATTGTTAGTGTTGTCCGGTTTGCCTACAAATCCAGCTCTACCCAAAACCAAAATCCGAAAATCTGGCCCGTGATAGATTTTAATAAATGGCTCGACACATAGAGAGCCAGTATTGCTTGTATCTATAGGATGTGAAACATACATTATTGTTTACCTTAAAATTAGTAACAATTGAATTTATACGCAGTTTAAATGATATGTGATTTAATTTAACACGAATGATACAAGAACATCAAATAATTGAATTAAAGAAAAACAAAACAATCAAACCAAACGCGATGGATTATTAAGCCTGACTTTATGATGAACACTGAAAGTTGTTTCCGATCAAGCTCTTGAAATGAGCTCGGTTGCAACTAAACAAACAAGTAGCTGAAGAACACTTTGAACAATAATTAAAGAATAAAATTTGACTTATTGCTTTGGCATGCGTGCTAACAGTAGTCTCAAAAATTAAAAGGTTTCCCCCTTTATATATAGTAGGAGAGTTTCAATCTTAGTACAAGTCTAGTAAACTGTGATACGCCTATGGGGCGAGATTTGCGTTGTAATATCCTATTAAGGGTGGATATTACGGCCCCTCGTTTGCCCTTTCCAACCGTCTTTCCTTTAGTCTCGGTTCTTTATTTTGCTTGAACTCGATTATTCCCATGTTTGGCCGTGTCCGGTTCTTGGCACATCATTCATCCTCCCTAGATTCTGATTTGTGGGAATCCTCAGCTTTACCCCAAGCCATATCAGACTGCGCTGTCTTCTCGTTTTTTTTAATCGAAAAATCGGGGCTAACTTTATCCCCAATTATATCCGTACACAGATACTCCCCTCAATTTTTAGAGAGCATATTTATAGGAACGACAAGAGGTGATCAACTGATTCCGGTTCCTTCCTCCGTACGTTGCAAGCGAGTTGACAAGTCAGCGAAACATCCCATCAGTCACGTCGTTCTGACTTTGGACACGTGTCAGCTTCCGGTTGACCATCCTCGGTGTGCATTGAATGCGAAACGTCACACATTCATTATTTCCCTCCTGTAAAAGCTCCGGTTTCCTTTTTTTCACTTCTTTTTACTTTCTGGTTCCGAATCTTCTTGAGTTACTCTCGAATTTATACTTGTTCATCATTCTCTCAGATCTTCACAAATTGCTCTTCACATCTTCATACTTTGCCTTTAAATCTTCAAGCTAGACCTTCAAATCTTCATATCAATCTTCAAACCTTCATATCACCCTTTAAACCTTCATATTCCCAGATAAAGATGGCAAAAAACTCAAAATCGGTGCCTCAAAACATAGTTCCTTCAACATCCATTCCGATTGTAGATACCGAGGCGAACCTTCCGGTAGTATACCCGTAACCTCCTTTTAAAGAGTTTATCCTCGGAGGCTGCTCCATAGATAACAACTTTAAGGTAGAGAAATCCTCCAAACAAGGAAATCGAGGTGAGGAGGGGTGGAGGTATATCCGTTCCATCACCGAAGACACACTCCCAACGGTCCAGGAGGATTGCAAGTGGGAAGTCAAGGAAGTAGTCATTCCCGATCCTTGAGGACATCACATCGCATGTGGAGGAGGTACTTAAGCGTTGACACGTACCTCTTCACGCTTGGCCCTATGGACATGATGGCCCTCGACTTTTATAAGAGGTACGAGGTCTGCCTCAAGCAGATCCATCCGTTCTTTTGGAGGATTGTGGCCCTCATCCAAATTTTCCAACAACACGGAGGATCCTCGGTTCACGATCGACCATCTGCTCCGTGTCTACAACCCCCGAATCATCCGAGGGAGGTTAATTAATCTTGCCCGATGGGAGAAGAAGGCTCCCTTATCAAGCATCGATGAGGACAGGGACCGAGGCTGGCAGGGGAGATTTGTGCAGATAAAGACCAAAGATCTCATTCCCTCCGAGTTCCTGTTGTTCCCTGAGAAGTGGAACTCGAAACGTAAGTTCATCCCCTTTTAAGTTGTCAAAATAACCCTTTGAACTTACTCCTCTTTCTCATTACCCGTCTCTCTTGATATGGAGCTGTCGTACGAGTCCCCAGCGTAGTCCCCCATTTCAGGTAGTGGGTCGAGGGAATCTGCAAAAAATTGACATACTCCGAGCGTAATTGTCTCTAACTTTATAAAGGCAAATGGGAGGCTCACTCCCACGGTGAGTAGGTATGTGCATAATTTAGTAAATACCAAATTACCGTACCGAAATCGAAATTTTTGGTATTTGGTATTCTGTATTTTGGTATTCAGTATGGTATTTGGTTTAAGTTTTAAAAATAATTTGGCATTAGGTATGGTATTTGGTATTTGAAAATAAAATACCAAAATACCGATATCGTACCAAAATATATATTATATTACACAATACACTAATTATTAATCATAACATAAATATAAAAAATCTAAAATTTTACTTTCCTTTATTTTATAAGTTCATCAATTAACTCTAAGCAAGTAACAAGACATTCTAATGACCAAATTTATTGCTTTATGTATATTTTTTTCTCTCTAGGTTGATATTTGTTGGTTTTGGGCAAAACTTTTCTCAACAAGCGTTTTTAGTTTTTTACTTTTGAGTGTTGTAATTAAGAATATTACATCTATGACTCTACGCACTAGTTAGTATTCAAATTGAATAAACCAAAGTTACCGAACCGAATAAACCGAAAACGAAAGGAGAAAAACTGAACCATACCGAATATAATTAGGTATGGTATTGGTATAACATTTTAAGAAACAGAATACCCAAAATACCGAACCGAAATGTCTAAATACCGTACTGTACCGACCAATGAACACCCCTTACGGTGAGTGTCCTTCTTCTCCTGATTGAATTTCCCTCTAAATCATTTTTATTTTATCGTCATTTTGACTAAGTCCTTCCCTTTCACGGGTTTCCCAAGACTACCGAGCTTCGAGCATTTACTGAAGTCGTGGCCTCGTTCCCATATAGAAAACCCTCTGCTTCGGTGCAACCTACTGCCGAGGATGCTACGAAGAAGGAGGAGAAGAAAAGAAAAAAGAAAAGGTCCTCTGATTCCTCCGATTCTCCCGCCAAGGCCAAGAAGAAGAGGATCATGGTCAGGGTCCGAAAGAGTACCAAGAAAGGTACTCGTGCTAGGGCCCCGTACCTTATTCTCTCTACCGTCTCAGGCACTACCCCGAGGATGACGACATGGATATTGTCATCCACGAGCTGGTTGATGTTGCACAAGAGCTGGCAGCACTGAAAGGGGGTAATCGTGAGCATGAATCCTCCTCAGCTCGGGAGCCCGACAAAGAACATATGGCCGCTGCTCCTCGAGAAGCTACTCCGATTATGAGAGAGAATGACGATGTCATTGATGTCATGGAGTCTCCGTCTCACAAGGAGCCTCTTTTTTATGAGGCTCGGGCATTACAGAAAAGCTGACCGATGCATGTGGCCGCAAATGAAGCTATTAATTTGTTTTTCAAAGGCGTAGATGTCGGTGTGCTAGAAGACTACTCAGTTTTTGGCCACATAGAAATCCAGAAAATGGATGTGCCACCGGGATCAGGCGGGCTGAGTTTGATCCCAAAGCTTGTGAAGCAGTTCCCTGCCTCGAGTGGACCCTGACCGGAAGAAGACGATCATGTTTACGGTACTGGTGGATACCAGGATGCTATCCGAGCCTTTCGATGTGGCCAGCTACCTTCGTTCCTTGGTAAGTGAAGAGGACCAAGTGAAGATGAACGAGGTAGACGTGCTGAGCCTCTTCAACGAGGCACAACATGCGCTGAACGGGGTATACATTCTTCCCCTTATATCTTTAGAGAGTTCATTTTGTGTGAGCTCCCATTATGCTTCAAGCCTCGGTGCTTCAGCATGGGATCTTCCACCGGTCTCGAATGGAGGTGAGTCACCTTGAGTTCGAGCTCAAGGATCAAGTTCGGTAAAAGGACATGTAAAAATCTAGTTGTGAGAAAAAAAGATGAAGTCCTCAGGGACCACTCTGTCCTCCAAACTGAGTTAGAAAAGTCTCAAAAGGAGACCTCGAAGGTGAAACGGGAACATGCCCTTCTGGTTGAAAAGGTAAGAGTGCTTGATATTAATAACAAGAGGTTAAGCACAATGCAACCACGAAGGTCCAAGAGAAGGTAGACCTGATCGACAAGCTTAGGGCCGAGATGGATGAGGTCAAATCCTCAGCCGAGGAGTTGAGGAGAAAAATGGATCTCCTGGCCTCGAAGCGTGATGCCACCAAAGAGGATTTGGCATCGACCAAAGTTCAGATCTGGGTTATGAGAGAAAAAACCGACAAATGGTCTCGGCTAAATGAGGAACATCGGGCACAACTCAACTCGGTGGTTATATAACGGGAAGCTCTCGGTCAAGAATATACCACACTGAAGTTCACATTTGAGGCGGCTTCGGACTCCGAGGTTAAGGATATGTTGGTCCAGTACAAGAACGATGTAGAGGTAGCTGAATCCCGTGTAATAATGAAGTCCGAGTATGTGAAGTGGTTGTATCGGAGAGAGATCCTCGAGGAGGTCCATACCTAGGGAATTGACCTAGAGGCGAAGAGGCTTGAAGCTGAGGCAAAAGCGAGATACCAGCCCGATGGGTCGGGCAGCAAGTTGGGCTCCTATGAAGAGTAGGCGGGAAATGCCTTAGATTGTTTTTTTTGTTTTTTCTTGTAGCTATATTTTATTTTGGGGCCGTTTCACAGTGACTCTGTAAATACCTTTTGGTACATATGTATATAAAAATATTTCTTCGGCTATGCATTGTGTCCTTCACTTTTCTATATTTGTTTATGTCTAAGACTTATAATATTATGTCGATTCCATAACATTAAACTTGACATTGGATTAGGTAATAAGTCTGAGTTGCCGAGTTCACTTTTCTGTATTTTTTTTAAACGTTAACCAGACACAATTATTCTTTGCTGAAGATAGCTCTTTTCATGGCCACAACTATTTTGAGATCGAGTAACTTGAACGGGTCTAAAGTAGTCTTTTTTGTGTATTAAAACTATGTAAAGACCTTACTTTTCAAGTACAGACTCAGACGTCTCCGATTCATTTATGATTACCATAGCCTTTCGTGTTCTGACCCTGCCAATTACCCTCGGTGCCTCCGGGATTAAGTAGCCTAAATTTCCCGATCTTATTATCGGGTAGCAATCCCCGGTTTGGGGAGGTCCATAGGCTTAAGGGTTTTGAACCCAATATTCATTCTAAGTAATTTAACGATAATATTGCTTGTGCAAATGTGAACGGATGAAACATAGAAGGAAAATTTATTTTATTACTTTGAATGTCGTGTAAATAATCGATGGTACAAAAGCTATCTGCCATGGTGAGAATGATCTATGTGGGCATGGTTCATTTGGCCGTTTGACCCTTACAATTAATCCTAATATTCAAGCATTGACTTTCAATATCGAATAAGAATGCCTTCTACATTCCCGAACTCAGGATTTCGGTTCTTGACTGAGATTGTGATGGCCCCAAAGTATTCGAGACTAATTATTGAGGGTTCAAATACTATTGATATTATATGAATGATCCACAGTTCTCGATCTTATACCGACCATCAAAACTAGGGTAGCACGCTTTACTGTTTCCACGTTAAAAACTTAACGTAAAACCCACTTTCGAAAAAGACCGGTCCAAGGGAAAAAGGGTGAAACGCGTGCTTTCATACCTAATCCTTAGATTTGACTTCGATTGAGTACCTGCACGGGTTAGTTCGAAGCGTAATAAACCCTAAAGAATATTGTGTTCATACCTTAGCAGTGTTACTGCTTTAAGTGTGCCACATTCCAATTGTTAGGTAGTTGTACCCCATTTTCGGACTCGAGCTAATATGAGCCTTTCCCGATTATACTGGTGACTCTGTATGTTCCTTCCTAATTCGGGACTAATTTCCTGTCACTCGAGTTCTTGGTATGCAGTGTAACTTTCCTCAGTACCAAGTCCCTGACTTGGAAGTGTCAAAGGTTTTCCCTTCCGTTGTAGTACCTCCCAATTAGTTGCTTTTGGGCCACTAGTCGGACAAGGGCGGCTTGTCGCCTTTCGTTAATTAAATATATGCTCGTGGCCATGGCCTTGTCATTTGACGTCTCCGTAGTGTATTGGAACCTTAGGCTCGATTCTCCTACCTCTACTGAAATCAGAGCTTCTGCACCGTAGACTAGAGAGAACGGTGTTCCACCGGTACTCGACTTTGAAGTTTTTAGATATGCCGATAGGACCACGGGCAATTTTTTTTTCTATTTTCATTTTGAGTCGGACAATATCTTCTTTAGTTTTCGTAGAATAGTTTTTTTTGTTGATTCCGCTTTACCGTTCCCACTTGAGTAGTAAAGTGTCGATAAACTCTTTTTGATTTTGTGATCTTCAAAAATCTTATTAATCTTGCCGTCGATGAACTGTCTCCTGTTATCACACTTGATCTTGGCCGGCACCCTGAACTGGCATATTATATGATCCCAAATGAGTCAATGACCTATGTTTTCCTAACTTTCTCGAGCGCTTGTGCTTCGACTCACTTGGACAAGTAATCGGTCATAAGTAAGATGACTGGGCTTTGCCGGGTGCCGACGATGTCCATTCCTCATTTTATGAATGACCAAGGGGAAAGGACTAGGTGAAGCATCTCCCTCGGTTGGTAGATCATTAGGGCTTGCCTATGACATTCATTACACTTTTGAACAAAGTCTTTTGCATCATTTTCCATCTCGTTCCGGTAATAACCAGCTCTGATCAATTTTTGAACCAAGGATTCTACTCCCGAATGGTTTCCACAAGTACCCTCGTGTACTTTTCTCATCACGTAGTCAGTCTCCCAGGGACCCATGCACCTTACTATCGATCCAAAAAATGATCTTCGGTATAATTTTCCTCCAACAAAGCTAAACCTGACAGTCTTAGTTCGTAGAGCCCTCGATTCTTTGGGATCCGATGGCCATTTCCCTTTATGAAGGTAGTCTATGTATTTGTTTCTCCAATCCCAAGTTAAGGTTGTTGATTTTACCTCGGCATGACCTTGCTCTTCCATTGAGTTCATCAATTGCACCACCGCTCCGAAATTGAATTCATCGAAGTTGACTGACGACCCTAGATTAGCCAACGCATCAGCCTCGTTATTTTGATCTCGGGGTACATATTGTAGTGTCAATTCCTTGAACTAGTGCAATGTATAAGTATCTCTACATTCAATCCTATTTTTCTTCAAATGTCCCGTTGACTTGGTTAACAACGAGGAAGGAGTCACACTTTTCTTTGATCACCTCAGCCCCCAGGCTCTTAACCATCTCTAGACTTGCAATCTATAGCCTCATATTCGATTATGTTGTTAGTCAATTTTACAGTTCTAATAGATTGCCTAATTACGTTACCTGTAGGTGGTTTTAATACGATTCTCACTGGACCCTTTCGTGTTAGAAGCATCATATGTGAACATGGTCCAAACCCAAGAGCTACTCCCCAAGGCGAGCAATAATTTTTTCTCGGCCTTAGGGATCAAGGCAGGCGCAAAGTCGGCCATGATGTCTGCCAAAATCTAAGACTTTATAGTAGTTCCAGGTTTTTACTCAATTTCGTACCTGCTAACCTCTACGTCCCATTTGGCCAATTGATTCGATAGCTCAAGTTTATGCATAACAATTTTTTGTGGGTAAGAGGTCACGAGACATATGGTGTGACATAGAAAGTACAATTTTAGTTTCCTAGATGCGCTTAATAAGACGAGCGCTAAATTCTCTAAGAATGGATACCTCGTTTCGGCATCGCCTAGGGTTCTACTAACATAATAGACAGGAAACTATGTACCTTCTTTTTCCCAGACCAGGACACCATTTACCGCTACCTCGGAGACCGCCAAGTAGAGGTATAACTGCTCATTTGCCTTCGGGGTGTGCCACAAAGAAGGATTTGATAGGTATAGTTTGATTTCTTCTAAATTCTGTTGACATTTCGGGGTCCAAGAAAAGTCATTCCTTCTTTAGTAGTGAGAAATATTGATGGCTTTTGTCCAATGACCTCGAAATAAACTGGCCCAACGCGGCTATCTGCCCGGTCACTCTTTATACCGCCTTGACGTTGCCAAATACGGTGATATCTTCTATGGATTTTATCTTGTCCAGGTTTATCTTTATTTCCCTGTTAGATACCATGAAACCGAGGAACTTGCCCGAGCCGACTTCGAAGGCACACTTCTCCGGGTTCAACTTCATATTGTATCTTTTCAGTATGTCGAATATTTCCTGCAAATGGTTCAAATGGTTCAAATGGTCCTCTTATCACACCAACTTAACTAACATATCGTCAATACTAACCTCCATTGATTTACCTATATATTCCTCGAACATTTGGTTAACTAGGCGTTGATATTTGGCACCGGTATTTTTTATTTCTAATGACATTACATTATAACAATAGGTGTCGAATCTAGTTATAAAAGAAGTCTTTTCTTGATCACTTGGGTCCATCTGTATTTGGTTGTACCCGGAATAGGCATTGAGAAAACTCAGCGTCTTGTGCCCGGTTGTTGCATCGATCATTCAGTCACTGTTAGGCAAAGGATACGAATCCTTTGGGCATGACTTGTTCAAGTCATTGTAATCTACACACATTCTATGTTTTTTCCTTTCTAGGTTTGACCACTACGTCAGTTTTCCAATCTGGGTATTTAATTTTCTAATGGAACCTATTTTCAGAAGTTTAGATACCTCGTCTTTGAACTATGCGTGTTTGATTTTGGACTGCGGCCTCCTCTTTTATTTGATCGGGTGGAATGTTGGATCCAAGATTAACTTGTAAGTTGTCACCTCCAATGGGATCCCTATCATATCTAGTGGGACCAGGCAAAATAATCAGCATTAGCTTTAAGGAAGTCAATAAGATTTTTCCTGAGCTCTAGGGTTAACCCCGTGCCCACGTATACCTTTCTATCTGATAGATACTCGATCACTAAGACCTTCTCCAATTTCTCAATCGTCAATTTGGTGGCATCGGTATCATCGAGTGCAATGAAGGATCTCGAGACCCTGAAATCATCTTCCTCATTTGTTGTGTGTTCTCTCTGTTTCTCCGGCCCGACCAGGGTCAAGAACAGTGATTTCTATTTGGTGCCTTTCTCTTTGACCAGTTTCTCACATTTTGATGTTGTGATCCTGGGCACCGGGATCACCTCTTCTACAACGAACATCTCCTTTGCGTCCGGTTGTTCCCTGTAGACCGTTTTGATTCTTCCTGGGGTGGGAAACTTCAACGCCCGCGCTCTCATGCTGTGGACCCATGGCCTCCCAAACAAGGAATTGTATCTCATATCCCCCTCGATTACATAAACTTCTGTTTCCTGGGTGGTCTCAATGGTGTTTACCGGTATGGTTATTTTACCCTTCGCTATCTCGCATGCCATGTTGAACCCGTTCAATACTTGTACTGCCGGTACGATCTGGTCCAATAACCCTATTTGTTCTATGACTCTGCATCATATGATGTTGGCCGAGCTACCTGGATTAATCAACACACTCTTAACTCGAGATTTATTAATAAGGACAGATATTACTAATGCATCGTATTAAGGTTGAATGATGCCTTCTGCATCCTCATCATTGAATGAAATGGATCCTTCTGGTACGTAATCTTGAGTGCATTTTCCCCTTGTGATAAAACTTTGGTGCGCTTAATCGTTGGCCCTTGTGAGACATATAGTCCCCCAATGTCATCTTAATCACGTGTTGAGGTTCTTCCTACTCAATTTGTTTGTTGGCGTCCCTATTTTTGAAATGTTTTTTGGCTCGCTCACTTAGGAATTCCCGAAGATGTCCATTATTGAATAGATGAGCCACTTCTTCCCTGAGCTATCGACAATCCTTGGTCGTGTGACCGTGAGTATCGTGGTATATATATATCAAATTGTGATTCATCTGTTACATCGCGTACTTTTCTACAGTGGATTTGTGACCGTAAAATCCCGTAAGTTTAACAACCTTGATACCATTAGATACATTTTGATATGGTATTTATATTGAGTGGAACATTTTTGTAAAAACTTTGAAAAATATGATTTTGTATAGTTATTAATATTACTACTTTCGAATATATTTGTGATGACCCAAAGGGTCATCACCTATGTTATTACCCATCCCGTACTTTCGAGGACTTGAAAAACTCATTTGTATTTGCCTCGATTTGCGTGCACAGTCCGGGCGCGTAGCCGGACAACTTAAATATGTAATTCTTTAAAAATGCTAAGATTTGATAATAAAATGAATAAATTTGACTTTGGTCAACATTTTGGGTAAACGAAACCGGACCCGTAATTTGACGGTCCCAGAGGGTCCGTAGGAAAATATGGGACTTGGGCGTATGCCCGGAATTGAACTCCGAGGTTCCAAGCCCGAGAAATGAATTTTTGAGTAAAATTGTTTTATGAAAATATCTATGGAAATTGAAAATGAAATCTGATAAGAAAGTGATGGTATCAGACCCGTATTTTGGTTCCGGTGCCCGACACAGGTCTTATATATGGTTTAAGTGCTTTCTGTAAAGTTTGGTTGAAAACAGATTTCGTTTGACGTGTTTCAGACTTAAAATGGAAAATTTGATGTTTTATGAAATTTGATAGAATTCATGGATTTTGAGGCTTAATTCGATGTGTATGATGTTATTTTGGTGATTTGATCGCACAAATAAGTTCATAGGATGTTTTTGAGGTAGTGTGTATATTTATTTTGGAGCCCCGAGGGCTCGGGTGAGTTTTGGATAGGCCACGGATTGCATTTTTCTGAACTTAGAACTGCTGGTGTGACTGTTCTGCAGGCTTCACATTTGCGAAGCTAGCATCGCAAATGCGAAGGTGCACTGGCTGGCAAGGGATCGCAAATGCGAGCCATTCATCGTAAATGCGAAGTCCCTCCTCCTGCACAGTGATCGCAAATGCGAACTATGCTTCGCAATTCCCATGTCAATGATGTTCGCAATTGTGAAACCCTGTTCGCATTTGCGATGCCAACCAGTAGCGTGCCCTGTACAAAACCGAGTTTTTACTTCATATTTCATATTTTCTCAAACTCAACACTCTTAGGTGATTTTTCCATAGAACAAGACTCTTCCAAATCAGTTGTAAGTGGTTTTTACTCATTTCTTTCAATCATTAACATCATTTAACATGTTTTCAACTTAAAAATCAGGGATTTCCATGGGTGAAATTGCGTGTTTGGGGTAGAACTTAGGTTTTTTCTAAAAATTGGGATTTAAGTGGGTGATTGACCTCCGATTTGAGATACTTTTATATGTCTAGACTCGTGAGAGTACGAAGGTTCTGAAAATATAAAATTTACCCGACTTCGAGATGCTGGCCTGAGGGGCATTTTGGTCATTTCACCTAATTTCGCGTCGTAAACTTGAATTAAATAGTAGAATCAGTTGCATTTGATGTTATTTATGGTATGAAATTTATTTGAATAGATTTGGGCCATTTAGAGTCGGATATTTGTGGCAAACGTGTGGTTTCGGGTTGATTGCTATACTTCGGACCCGAGGTAAGTGTTCGGTCTAACCTTAACTTGAGGGAATAAGAGTTGAATATAATTTGCTACTTTCTAATTGTCAAATACGATGTATAGGCATGGTGACCAGTATCTATACATTGGTGTCTAGCATGACCGTGAGTCCTTATATTGTGAATATACTGATTTTGTGGTAATTTCCATGCTTAGTTGATGATTTCTATATGTTGTGAAGAATATGTGAAGGGAATTGTATTCTGCAAACTCTGTTGGAGCATTGGCTCAAATTGTGTAACGAATAATGAAGAAATATGAGATATTACGTCTTCGGAGCATTGACTCAAACTGTGAAATGAATAATGAAGATATATGAGATATTACATCCTTTGGAGCATTGGCTCAAGCGATAGAATAAATCATGGAAATGAAAGTGAAAGAAAGAGAAAGAGTTATTGAAATATACCCTTGCCGGGATTTAATTGTGCAGTTGATGTTCCCTTGCCAGGATTTAATTGTGTAATTGATGATTACCCTTGCTGGTATGTTGAGATTTCTGTAATTGTTCCCTTGCCGGGATTTCTATGTTTACTCTGTTTACTCCCTTGACCTTGTTTGTGATTGCTGTTTGGGTGAGGAAGAGTGTTAAAGCACGAAGGGTGATGCCGTGCACTTGTCTTGGTGAGAATGAGAGTAAAGAACGAAGGGTGATGCCGTGCATTGTTTGATATTGTCTCCCTTGCTGGGATGTTGAGATTTCTAATATTGTTCCCTTGCCGGGATTTCTATTTTTATTCTATTTACTCCCTTGCCCTTGTTTGTGATTGCTGTTTGGGTGAGGAAGAGTGTTAAAGCACGAAGGGTGATGCCGTGCCGTACGATGTACCATTCCGTACCATATTCATTGATTATACTGTGAGGAAAGAGTGTAAATCATGAAGGGTGATGCCGTGCCGTACGATGTACCATTCCGTACCATATTCATTGATTATACTGTGAGGAAAGAGTGTAAATCATGAAGGGTGATGCCGTGCCGTACGATGTACCATTCCGTACCATATTCATTGATTATACTATGAGGAAAGAGAGTAAAAGCATGGAGGGTGATACCGTGCCATGATTTACATTGATTATATTATACATTTCATAGTGAGGACGACAGTAAAAGCACGAAGGGTGATGCCGTGTCATGATTTACATTGATTACATTATACACTGCATAGTGAGGACGAGAGTAAAAACACGAAGGGTGATGCCGTGCCATGATTTACATTGATTACATTATACATTGCATAGTGAGGACGAGAGTAAAAGCACGAAGGGTGATTCCGTGCAAGTTTGTGATTTCTTGTCCTTGTTGATATGCTGGCTTGTTGTTCCTTTCCTTATTGAGATTTCTTATATGAAACTGTTATCTCCCCACAGCATGTTCCCCTTCCTTTATTAATTGTTTTCTCCCTATATTTCTTATCCGTTGTATATATGTATATATGTGTAATTGAACTGCACAGGTTTATTTGGTAGTCTGGTTCTAGCCTCGTCACTACTTCGCCGAGGTGATGCCGTGCCGTACGATGTACCATTCCGTACCATATTCATTGATTATACTATGAGTAAAGAGAGTAAAAGCATGGAGGGTGATGCCGTGCCATGATTTAAATTAATAACATTATACATTGCATAGTGAGGACGACAGTAAAAGCACGCAGGGTGATGCCGTGTCATGATTTACATTGATTACATTATACACTGCATAGTGAGGACGAGAGTAAAAACACGAAGGGTGATGCCGTGCCATGATTTACATTGATTACATTA